>JAUCMS010000031.1:14098288-14113798 GCA_032357445.1 Enteromius radiatus | reverse complement strand
GTCAGAAGGTACAGTCATCAGTTTTCAGTTTTGTTTTACCCAGCAACTGTGAGCAGAATGTGCAAGAGCAGATCTAAAATAATTGTTTCACCTATATCCTGTTCAGCTGCATCTCTTAGTATGATGAAGATTTTGCCTTTGCCCTGTCAGCTATGTTTCATTTCTTCAAAGCAAGCTTAAGGTGGATTAGGTACACATACAGGTGACATACATCGCTGATGTTTCTATTAAGCAGTCTGTTTTGTGCATACTTTCTGTATAATGTTTTGATATTTTCTCTTTAAATCATGGCGATGTTACTGAAATGATACAAGAACTCAACATTGTGAAATGCAGTATTTTAAACTTAGGGAAAAAAAAAGTGAAAGGTATGCTTTTATACAAACTGACTTTACATTGAATTCAAGTTATATATTTAACAGCTCTTTCTTTATCTGGGAATCGAACCATGACCTTGGTTTTGCATCATGCTCTAGTTTTGGAGTATTGAAAGTCTAATAGAAATGAAAATGTAAATGACGTAGTGTCGAGTTTCCTGAAAGTTGACTCGCTTTAAAACAGTTATATTAAAAAAAAAAAAAAAAAAAAAAAACTGCTTAAAAATGTGTTGTAGCCCACCAAGTAAGAGATGAAATATTATTGGGTTGGTCTGGATATAATTTATATAAAAATGATTACATTTGATACATATATATATATATATAAATATATATATTAAAAAAAGATTTTCCCCACCCTTAAAATCAAACTAATTTTTACTTATTTAATAAGCTTTATAAGCATCACTGCATTCACATTTATTTTTCAGACTTTATCATAACAGACCTGGGTGCCATTTTTGGGTCACTATCAGATGAGAGCTAATTTAACATTTTTTCTAGTCTAGTTCAAACATCTACTTTGATGTACCTTATAAGAAACATCTATCATCGGGGCGGTACCTTTTCAAAAGGTACATTTGTTCAACTTTTAGGTACTAATATAAACACTTTAGGTATTAATATGTACCTTTAAGGTACCAATCTGGGCCATTTTTGAAAAGGTACCACCCCAGTGACAGCTTTTGTACCTTTATTAACACACTGGCTGTTTATTAGTGCTTATAAAGCACATAATCTGCATGACATATTCTATATCCCCAATGCTACATAATACCCCCACAACTACCTTACTAACTATTAAAAAAAAATAGTAAAAAAAAAAATAGAAAAAGTTGGAGTTGGTTTGTAGCGAGAATTGAACCATGACTGAACACTAGACATTCTACATGTGTTGAAGGGAAACACAAACTGATCAACACAACAAAGAAAAACAATCGATTTAATGCCATTTTCCTCTCGTGCAATGAGTTGATTTTGTAGAAGCATCTTAGCTGCAATGTCTTGAAGTCAACACACAGACAATTAGCAAACATTACAATTATTTCATCGCTAATGAAAGTCAACTGTACTTTTTAAGAGTTTAATTGAAAATCCATCTAATACTGTTGTGTCTTTTATTGATGGGGATTTGCTCCTGCAGCCTTGCTAAGTTTTCTCCCTCCTTGTCTCATAACTCCCCCTCTGCCCGCGCTCACAGGAAGCTGCACCTGTCACCTGGGGGCCCCTGCCTGCACTCAGGATCAATTTACATAACCTCATTTAGCAGTTCACAAATCAGAGCCATTAAGAGCTGCTAACAGGAACCAAGGGTTCTAATTTAGCCTGCCTTTCACAGTGGGAAAATTGGGCAGCTCAGGCCTACAAATAAAGACTCAGGTCTTGGCTTTGATTGTTGATTGTGATGGTAAATGTGCGGATGATTAGAGCAGATTTTCCCCTTTATTGATTTTCTGCCAAAACACAGCATGCCACGGTCCTGCACTAGGAAGCTAACTGGAATCGGGAGGGGTGGGGGCAAAAACTCGAAATCGGGGGCAGGGGTCTGTGTGATCACGTGGCAAAAAAAGTCTTTGCACACCACCACCGTAATACTGTATATGGAATTGCAAGATGGCAAACACGAGGCTGTGAATGAGATGTCAATGAGGCGCTTAAAAATATCATATAACTTACATGTTGCCCCAGGTGACCGTTTATTGTGCACAAAAAGAGCAACGTCAACATTACCTGCAATGATTCACACTGAAACAACATAAATTAAGTAGCAAAAGAAGTTGGGCTTTATTAGATATTATCATACTGTGCTTTATTACACACACTGTACAACATTACAAAGCTTTTCACAGCACGTGTGGATGATTTTGTTCTCATGAAATAAATCTCTTTTATGGGAACATTTTAAAAGACCAAGCAACCACAAACCAACCACAAACAAGTGTATAAAATTGCAACTAAAAAATGATATTATTGTGTAAAACCTGTAGTCTTTAGAAGATAATGTGCATATTAGACTACTAAGACTTTGAGTTAAAGGGATCATGAAAATATTCTTCATTCACTTCACTCATGTTGCTTGGACTCCAGTGGCTTTCACTGTGTGCACAAAACAATATTTCTTCAATATGTATTCCTTTGTGTTCTGAAGAAGAAATAACATGATAAAGGTTTTGAGCAGGTGATCTAGTAAAGTCAGACTGGTGCTGGGATATACTACAAAAACAACTCAGTTAATGAAAAGTTGTTACAAATGTCCATCTTATCTGATGTTCTATTGACTGAATATCCTGTATAGTCTGAAATAAATGGAAATATCTCAAATACTTAACATACTTATGAACAAAAGCCTTCACATCCATGATATCTTTGCTTTTTTCTATTCCAGTCTGATTGAAGTCATTCTAATTCATAAATGCATTTTTGTTGCCACCATGAATCCACCCCATGCAGACTTTTTTTTCCTGGAAAGAACAGCCGTGCAATCATGTGGATGATTTTAGCTTTAACCCCTTTCATTTACCATTCATCAGATAAACTTCAGCGTGTCACTATACATAGCTCATGTCAAGTATGCTTCTCAAAATGGCTCTCAATCGGCAGTCGATTTGGCAAAGATCTTCTTATAATATGAAAGAGCTGATTCAAACTTACACGTGTTCACTGCCAAACTGGTGTATCTGAAGGTGTCTGAAGTGTTTGTTGTCTTAGCGGGCAGAGGAACTTCATTAGCCGAGTCAGGGAGCCCTTTCCATTCCTTGTTTTGGATACATATTTAAGCTGTGGTTTGGTGCCATGGGTACCATGCCAGCAGGGTGATGCAGAAATAAAAAAGCAATCCTCAATCAAGGTTGATGATATAGAGCAGAAGATCTAAACCGTGGCACATTTTGAATGCCTCCGTTAATCTGATACTTATTTCAGGTGTCACTATGACAGGCGGGTGATATAAATCAGGTGTGTTTATTAAGGGAGACCACTGAGCTAGTGCTACCTTTTTTTGCATTTAAAATGAATGTGCAACCCGATCTCATGAATGTGAGTTTAAATAGCACGCCACATAAAAACGAAAACTCGTGGCATAGATACGCAAAAACTTTGGCGTGCATATGCTACTTAGATTGCGTATTATACGTAGCATTTCCAACACAGTCTCACGACCAATTCGTACGAGGTCCCAAATTCGTACTAATTCGTACGATTTGTCTAAAACCCCGTGACGGGTAGATTTAGGTAATTCTCTACAAATTAATATGATTTGGCAACTCGTAAAATACGTACGATTTAGAAGAAATCATATGAATTGGTACGAGTGAGGTCGAATGTACGAATTGAGATCAGGTTGGCATTTCACATACACGCTAACAAACTTCGTATCATATGCACGCGAAATCTGAGTATTATATACACATCAAACACGTGCTTGTTATATGCCATAAGTCCATTTTTTGCATATCAATAACACGAGTTTTCGCTTTTATTTGGCGTACTATTTATACGCATTTTCATGAGACCGGGCTGAAATGTGTAATCAGAGCTTTTGTCAAGAAAAATGTACATACAAAACGACCAAGACCATTCTTGAGCTATCTTTGGGACGCATTTGATGTCTTAAAAAAAGCCCGTTTTGAAGGTCGCTTTTTTAGGGTTGGCCTAAAATCTTCTAAAATTAATAAGCCACATAATTGGAAATCTCCCTGTAGACGACCGCCATTTAGCTATAATGCATTATGCTGTCATTCTCTGCCTTTGAAAATGATGGAGCAACAAACAACTGTTGTTGTCCCTGCGGCAGCATCCCGGTTAAATTAGCTTTAATGAACATGTAATTGCTGGGAATAGACTGAGCGGACCCGAAGCAAACAAGGTTTCTAATTGATTTGCATTTCTCTTTTTTGTGAGCAGTCGCTCATTGTCCGAGCGCGCTATTGATCGGCTACTGTGTATCGCCCCGCATGTGTTTCCCTTCATTAACTGATAACGGGTTACTGATGACTCCCATCCCGGCTCTAATGTGGCTTAACGCCTACTTTGTTCCCGTGTCATGTCGGAGGGCAGCCCGGAATAATGAGTAAGTGGGTGGGCTGTGTTTGGGGCTATCTGCTGGGAAGGCGTTTAGTCTGCCGGGTGCAAGGAGATCACTGGAGGGGTTAAAAAAGCAGCACCTCTTAGGTCTGGATTACTTTTAACTGCTGCACAGCATGGGCCCGTCCTCCATTTTAACCAAGAACCTGAAGCGTTCGCTTGGACTTGGTTGGTGATACAGAGTTCACACTAAAACTGATATTGAAACCAATTCAAATTCAGTGACACCTGCGTTTTGTTTTATGGGGTGACCAGGGGGCAAAGTCAAAAAAAAAAAAAAAAAAAAAAAAAAAAAAATGGTTGCACTTTGGCGATATTCAATCTTTAGCCGTGGATTTGTTGATTCAGAATTTGTCTGACATTTTTAAACGAATCATTACGACAAAAATGTCGGCCTTAACAATAGTCCAAATAAATTAATAATAGCCTAAATAATTCATTTTCACTGTATGCAACCTATTTGCATTTAAATCGTTCCGATATGCTTTATAGAGAATATAATATAATGAGCGGCAAAGAAAAATTCCCTGAAATTACAAAGGCAAGTTAACTTGGGGGAGTACCGGTGCGTCTTTGAGACTGGTAAAATAGGCCTGAATATAGGCTATGTGATTTGTATTGTGCATATATAGCTTTCCCCGGAAACCGAACAACCAGTCACAGAAATTCTAATCGTCACAAACGTTTACCCTGATTTTCTTTGCCATAGAATTGTAAATTGAGCATAGAAATGATAAATGATACACCATACGTGCAATTGGCTGCGTAATACAATGGTCACACAACCGCGAGCCGCTGTGCTCACAGAGAGAATTGCATGTTAGCTAATTGTTAATTTGGGCGACTCGCGCTGGCTAATTATGGCGGCACCGCCAAGCCATTTGCATGATGGACTTGCCACCTGCCTCGAAGCATGACAGCCCGCAGCCTGGGCAAACTATATAATTACTGAACAGTGGTGGGGCAATTTTTGACTGCAGTCCCTTTGTGTGACATGAATTCTTCCTAATGACATATTTTATAAAGGGGCAAATAGCATCCCTCCTTCCGGTTCTACAGAAGAAAAAAAAAAACATAATCTCAACAGGTCGTAACGTTTAAGCCACTGCACTCCCGTATAGGCCGATTCTTCACAGTTCTGGAGTGTACTCATTATGTTCCTCAAACTCCAGGCTTGGTCGTAGGCCTGCATTACAGCATGCAGTGGTAATCGCCTGAAAGTCTTATTAAGGATTAATTATTAAATAACGTTAATTATTTGTGCACCATTATAGCTGCACGCGTTTTGACATTCTCCAGAAACACTAAAAATGATAGGCCATTGAAATTTGCTTGTTTTACTCATTTATTATAGTATTGCTTACTTTTTAGAAAATAGAGTTTAACGCAAAAAAATGCTTTAGTAAGAACGCTTCTTATTTAGTTTTATTCATATGTGACGTTATGTGGCCAAAAATTGAAAAATTCACCCAAAAATGAAAACTACCTCCCTTAAAAGTGAGGTTTGCTTATGTACATTCAAATCCATTCAGATTTACGCTTCACAATATTTTCAAGCGTTTTTACTAAACATCATTGTATGCAATTCACCTGCATTCATCTTTTTTATGATAATGTTGATATAGCCTATATGAATATTGATCTTCTCCATTCTCTCACTGCTGTTATTTTATTTACATTACGCAGATCCATTGCTGGGTCGTAAAAATGATGGCTGGCGATGACTGTAGACTAATGGTTTATATCCGCTATGTTAAATATTGATGCTGATTTAATAGTTTTTGTTGTACCACGCTAAAGCAATCAGATAGTGTTTAAGTGACAAAAAGTTGATCAAAATAGCAGTGGGGTGAGGTGATTACATGTTATTTAGCGGGGGAGGAAGTGTTAACACGGTTAGTGATGGTTCGTTGATCACCAAAGGACTCCCGCTGGTACAGTATAAGACTGCGCTGGAGCGCCTCTTGTCTGCTCAGAATTTCATTATTGAGTCATGACCCGCGTGCTGCAGCACGAGCCACTCCGAAATTGCAGAACATTAAAATATTAAACATTATTCACAGAAGCTTTTTTTATTTCGGAAGACGTGTTACAGGCTCAATCGGTTTTCTCTCTTCGCGCACCCCAAACTCTCACAGATAGAAATGGGTCAAACCGTGCAGGACTGAGTCTGAGATTTCATAGAGCATACTTGATGCATCCAACCATTAAGCATAATGTGTGAAGTCTTAAGTAAGAAGAGCGTTTATATACCTGACACAAATTAAAATATGGCTTCATATTCTTATTTGGAAGCAATTGTTTTTAATTGAATGCCAATTAGCAGAATTATATAATGTCTCTAAGAATCTGCTATAAAATCGAAATAAAACAAATGATCAAACTGTCATCTTTAATGTAATATCCTTCCCTACAGATAACAAGAAATGATGTATTTTCTTTACAGAACATTTCTGCAGGTAACTCGGGGTAAATTTGACTATTTAAACTGTAGGATTCTAAAAGACGCTGCTATTACAAACGTAATTTTCTTTGAGTAGAAACAAAATAATAATAATAATAATAAACAGTAACGAAATGGGAAGGTATGAAAATGCAGTTTTGATTCATTGGATGGAGAAAAACTCTATTCACATAAGGCTGAATGCGCTGCATTTCACTGGTGCCACAATTACACTGAAAGGTCAAGTATTACTGCATCTTATGTTCTGAGCTGCATGCTAAGTATTTCTTCTTGCAAATGACCCTCGTCTGCGTGCGCAGCACAATGGCCCCAAGAAGCAGATAAATGCTGGACAATTAAATATATTTTTGCTACTAGTTGACAATAAGATTTACTAAAGGAGGTAATTGCAGTTATTGTGTAATTGTGCCATTTGTGATGCGCATACTCAGATGAAGCTGGTCTAAGAATAAGTGTTGGAAGTCGTACGCGAAAACCAGCCTTGTTCATCATAATTTCTTTCTGTTACTTTGCTTTTACAAATCCCTTTTCAGATGCATTAAACAAGGAAGATGGGTGTGTGTTCAAATGTTGGAGTTTTGGACAGCATTTCTGTCCTTTTGTAAAAAGAGGCTTACTATTTTGTACTTTTCAAAGACTTAAGTAATTGTTTTTGGCTGTAGCGGTAAACGACCAAGTCTTTATAACAGAATTTAGGCCACATTTTTAAGTCCATAAAGCGTCTTTGCAGTAGCTGCCTTTTCATTCCCCACATATCTTTCCCTTTTGTGCGTCAAGGCTAAAGTTTGTATCATACTGAAACATGGCGTTTAAAAAATAATGATGTTGCGTCATTCGAAGATACTTTTGGACTTTGCTACGGACTGTAAATAGTCCAGTTAAGCATTTAATTTAAAACTACGTTTGTGGTTTTATTTCATACTTTTGTCATTTGTGTATATAAGTTGTTATTGATTAAGTATAGTTTACATGTCATTACTGGCGGAAGAAACTTCAGCACCCCGGACAGCTCCGGAGCAAACGACGTAATGCCAACTAAAAATACTACATAACGTGAACAAATTATTGCATAACCTTACTTTTCGAAAGTGTGGCTGAGACAGGTTTGTGTTGTGTGGGCATGTTTCAAGTGACTGAGTGGTGTAAATAAAAGATGGTCGCTTGAGTAAAATCAATTGATATGATTATTGGTTATTAATGCAAGCATAAAGACGTATTGGTTTTATCTGACACTTATCTGATGTTTACATTTGCGTTGTACGGGAAGATGTTTTTTAAAGTTCTTAAAATTATTCTTAAAATTATTGTATTAATGGCATTATTATATGAAATATATGAATAATTATAAAAATGCCGGGATATTTTTTGTCGATGCCACAGAGTCCAAACTCTATCTGCAAGATTCAATCCAAAAACGCTATAAATGTAGATATATCAACCCCTTTCTCCAAACTACATAGTAGAATAAGCAGGGAACGAACCTCAGAAACCCTAACTCTAATATGATTGCGTTGAGATTGGGGTCTAATTGCAGGGAGGTGACTGGGACTTTTGCACCCAAAGCCTCGAGGACAGTCCGCAGTTGTGTAACGTGTGTTGAGTGAGAGTGATGAGAGCATACACGCTTCCAACAAGTCATTTTCAACAGCTACAAGCTCCACACAAAGACCACACACCGAGCCTCAGACATGTTAATGTAATCTGGAGTCTTTCAGAGGAGCTCTAACAAAACGAATCCCCGAAATCCTAATAGACTCTTTCGGTGCCGGTAGATTGCTGTGGAAAATGATTGAATTTGCACAACGGATAAAAGAGAAAATCTTACTTGCCCATAAAATGAACATTTATTTCATGTATGTCGTTAATCAATTTATCCAGCCTTGGAAAGTACGCACGGTTAGGATAGCAGACGTCCTCAAACATTTGTCTAAATACTGAAGGTCATGTGACACTTTCAGTTTTCGCTCCTTGTAAGATGAAATTATAAATATATCATCTTGTCTCGATAAACTGACTAACATGCCTTTAAAAGGAATTCTCAACCCTTTTTTTCCTTTTGTTGGAAAAATATCACATTCTAATATCCTAGTATTCGCCCATTGGTATTATATTTTTAGACACTGTAGACATTGCTTAGAGTTTTAGGTGGAGGTTACATCTAATTGAGTATCAGTGCAAGTAAAAGAAGCATCTGCAGGCCTTCGAAAGTATAATTTCGGACATAATCGACAAAATGATCTGTTGATTTAACGACCCTTCACAGAAAAGAAGAGCGCCATTACAATCAGCGAGTCATTAAAACGCGCGCCCCACTGCCCGCTTATTGGCGCGAGAGCTTCACATAAATACCTTCATCAGTTGAAGGTTTACTACATGCAGAGGGTTGTATTTGCGATTAAAAGGTATAAAACCACAGGCGAGGACAGCAACAAGGGCTATACCAGGCATTTGGCCTAATGGCTTAGTTGTACAAGTTTTGCTTTGCATCAATAGTTAAATTAGGGCTACTATATCTGTTGGAGCGGTGCAGCCCATGAAATATCCGGCTAAATAATGCACGGTTTAGGCCTACTATAGATTCCTCCCACAAATACGGGAGAGCTTTATACATTAAAATCATACAATGTACTACAACTCTGGTTTGACAAGCAAAAAGAAACTTAGGCAATGAAATGACTGAACAGAATTATCATCCATCACAACAATCTCAGGCCCTAAAGATTTTAGAAATACTATTTCAGTCAATTTAGCAAATCTTATTGTTATTATTTTTTGGAATTATAAGAGTAAGAGAACGGTGTAATTATGTCATAAAACAACAATGCTATGTATGGTTTAGTATTGAAAAAATGTAATTAAAATGATTTAAATAACAAAACAAAGCCGAATCTTGAATTTTATGATTTCAATAAAATTGAAATTATTTTGCCATCACATGAACGATAATTATGTTTGCCAAATATGCATGCCGTACCAATTGTAATCAAGCAGGCAAGAAAAATAAAAAAAAATATATAGAAGAGTTCATAATTCAAAACTAGTCCAAATTTTTTTGTTTTCAAAAAGAGTGTCAGGGCCAAAAAAAATGAAAGGATAAATGATTTGGATGCTATAAGTAAAAAAGAAATGAAGTCCACAACCGATTATTGTGTGTAGTAAATAGTTTGTAGCTTTTTTGTTTCCCGTGTGTGGGCTATTTATTTCTTTTCTTTTCTTTTCATTTGAATTTGAACTGATCCAAAAGTTGAATGAAAATGTCTCTATCATATTTAATGTAATTATTTCTATCTGTGGACAACATCTGTTTTTCTTGGCACTAGCAAGTCCCACATGCACAAAGAAAAATACGGCACGCACTTTGTAACGTTCGAGCATGCACCCCGGTCACTCTCACCGCGCCCTCAGATGTTTACGCTCTTTATCAATACGTAAACACGATGGCATTTGATTTTTACCTCTGATCTTCACAAACACGGTATTGATGGACGGCGCTCTGATAAGTGTGTTTATTTCGTCTTGCAAAGTTATTTAGGAGAATGCTGTGTTTGTACAGCGATGTGATTGATAAGTTAGCTTTTAGGAGCGTATGTTTGATGTGAGTTTCTCTCAAGGAGTGGAGACCTCGCCTGCACTGACTCATTCTCCTTCGACAAAGAACACGCTCCAAAAATAAACCTGTAGCAAAACTTTTTTTTTCTTAGAAAAAAGACGTAATAAACAAGTTGAACACAATTAGTTTGGGATCGAAAACAAATCGTTCGAATTAGATTTTACAATCAAATTGGTGTGAAACATTTATATAAACTAAGCATTTATAAAATATTTGATAATTGTTTCGTGCAAAAATTCACAAAATGTGTTTTATGTTATGCCTAAATAGATCCCAGAGTTTTACATGATGCAAAATTGACTTACATTAACATATGAAGGGTAGCCTACTAATATTTGATTTTTGACTCCAGGGGTGTTACGACAAACAGAAAATTGCTTAACTATTTGTAAAATGAACACTTTACTATAAGGCCTGTGATGCAGAAATCCAGCTCCACAAACCTGTCACACTGGAGGCAGATCCAATACAAACAGTAGAAATTGTCGATTTCAAACAATGAGCGATTGCAGCAAAAAGCCTTCTAATGCGTCTTAAGAAAGCTTGTACAAATTTAATGGCTAATTCCGTGGAAGCTTAATGATTTTTAAACTAGTCTTCTTGAAGAAAAAAAAGGTGAAATTGGTCAGGTCCCACTTTTAGCACCGCCGAGTGATTGATTCTTATACAAAATTTAAAACAAACGTATTGTTAGGCTATTGTTATTATTGTCATAATTTATTAATATGATTGTATGACTGCGTTTAAGTCAAATATCTATATAAGTTACAAGAAAATTAAACGTACAAATAACAATGAAACTGAAAAACATGTGACCCTTAATATCGATAAAAATTTTGTACAATATACATATCGCTAAAAACTATGTAATCAGTCCAAACCTTTTACAGAAATATACAAGCTACGTTTACAGTGAAATCTAGAAGAAATCATGAAAGGTATTTAGCAGTCTAACTGTGAGGGGAGATGTCTTCATTGTCGGGACATATTTTAAAATCCAACAGGATGACAGAATATTTGATTTTTAGTGTTTAAATCAGTCTCCGTTTAAAATCTAGCGTATATAAATAATTCCATCTTCTTAAGGGTGTTTTGGCGCTCATCCTCAAAATAAAAGATTTGATACCTTTGACATTTGGCAATCCTCGTGTTGCTTGTAGCCTTGTCATGTCTCCCTCCAGAAAGGAGACATTGATTTCAGAGCGCAACCACTGTTCTCAAGGTCTTTTTTTTTGTTTTTGGGCATATTGGGTATACAGATTATCTGCATCCACCTGTCATTTTGTTATTGTCTGTTCCGATGTCACCACGTCCTGCCATAGAGCAGAGCGGAGCAGGGTAAGGCAGCTCCATACTCGGAACCGGAAGAGTTCAGGTGCGACAGGCCGGATACCTGGGTTTGGAGAGATGGGGGGCTTGCAGCATGTTGACCCAGATCTGGGGACTGGCCTGCGCTGCCTACCTGCTGGCTTTGATGCTGGCCCATTGAAGAACTGTTATTGGACATAATCATGACGTTTCCCCCCTGGTGATGGTGGTTTTGTACGCCAGTGTTGGGGGTATGGCTGCTGCCCTGGCATGGCTTTCCGTCTTTCACCAACACTGGCACGGCCACCCGCCGTGGAGACTGTTGCTGCTGCTGACAGGAGCCATTGTCTTGCTGCATTTGTTGCTGGGACACTTTGTCCTTGGCCTGCCTTTTCATTTTATATCGGTGGTTTTGAAACCAAATTTTAACTTGAGTCGGAGTCAAGTGAATCATGCTGGCCAGATGTTCCCTTTCGGGCGCGGAGAGGTACTTCTGCTGCTTGAACCGTCGCTCGAGCTCGTACACCTGCGCCTGGGAGAAGAGTACTCGTCTCTTCCTGCGAGGCGTGCTGGTCAGCGGACCCATGCCTTTGCCAACATCCGCCAGTGAACTCAGCGTGCTCATACTGCCCATATTCATGCCAGACGAGGAGCCCATGAAACGAGAGACTGCAAAAAGAACAGTCCTGTTTAGCTTTGCAGTTTGACAACAACAGCCGACACAAACAGCGCAAGTTCAGTATCATATATTAGGACTGCAGAAAATACAAAGGCTCCTTAGCTCAGTGAGTAACAACAAGATCAGCGAATATTGCCATTGCGCGCAATTACGCAATCGTCTCTTGTTTTTAAATACTTAGTTTTGGACAAACGCTGTCTGTCTGTAGACAGAGGCTGTTAATTGTTGCAGCTTGTTTGGGTTTAGAGAAAACATTATTGTGCGTTTAACGTGAGGCTGGCTTAACATAATTCTCCTCAATACTGTCAAAAGCTCCACGTTCACTTGGACATTTGGAGGTTTACAGAATAGCATGCATAAAAGAAAGCTGGCATGTTTAACATATTTTAAAATAGCTTTCGTTCAAAATTCACAAACAGTTACATAAAGTGTCAATCTCACGTACTTGTAGAGAAGCGTGGGTCGGGATTCGTTCCGTACCAGCTGGTGGCCGTCGTGCTGCCTCTCATGCCGTCTTGATAGGCCGGCAGATCGCTCATGTTGCCCAAATTCCCGTTACAGTAGCCCCCCATGGCTGTATGTGACAGCTGGGAAACTCCAGCTGCAGTCATGTGGTAGGCAGCGGGTACTGTTCCATTGTGGCCCATGTGGTGCTGCTGCATCGCCGCTTGCGTGACTTGGGGTTGTCTGTACGAGGCAAGAGGAGCCCCCAAGTTGTTCCCCTCCATACTCACTTTTTTGTAGCTCTCTTCAAGAGGACTTAAGATATCGGATACAGAAAAAGGAGTCGTATGCTTAGGGCTCATCGACATTGTTCTGTATTGGAAAGGGAGAAATTAGAAGGCAAGGCAATCTCTCCTTCTTTTTTTTGGCCAGCTCCTCTGTTCCTGTTGTTTCACCGTCGCTGCAGCAGGATGGAAACGTATGAGTGTGCACTGGAGTCCGCCTTAATTGGTTTGAGTGGGAGCTCGAAGCTGACTTTCGTTTGTTTTAGCTTGGTGCCAGGTTTAAGGCTTCCATCAGAGGCGGGGCATCAGCAGCCAGGGCAACAATACAAAGCAGCGCTATCATCTGTGCACCCACGCACAATTTCTATTACGCGGTCTTCAACTACCCATGCCTTCCCCCAACCCCGAAAACATTTAAGCATGCAGTAACACCTGTGCGTAAGTTTAATTCGTCTATAGTTCATTTTCAGCGCGATGCTGTTTATTTCGCGGTGGCGAGGCTCGCGAGAACGGCAAGGAACACAGCAAAGGATGAAATATTGACAGTTGGAGTGATGTTTATAAGGGCCCCTTGATGTGAGCGCATATACGGACTTCAGACTTTGAGAACCACTCGGTTTCTGAAAAAAGCTCGAGTTGAACCACTGACTTTTAATGGCCACAAGAGGCTTCTGGTGATTGCAGGCGTGTTTGTATTATGCTCCATCGTACTCAAACATGCAAAGGGCCCTTGCGACGACTCAGGAACACTGACTGACAAATAAATAAATACATATGCGCGTGTTAAGAGGCAAGTAAATGATTAAGCCCCTTTCCGTTTGATATTATTGGATAGCGTCTCGTCCAAATTCCCATCCACTCGGCTGAGACGCGCGGTACTGAGGAAAATGAACTCGGGAGGACGAGAGGCTCTCAGGTAAAGTTAACGACGCTGAAATAACCTGAGTAAGTTCTGAAGTAACTCCGCGTAAGTTCAGCAATGCATTGCTTATCAGTGCGCATCGTCCCGACGCCTTAGGACTTCCTCGGTATAACTGGACAGGAAAACAGTTTTACAGAATCGAATCTGGATATCAGTTTTGAGAGATTTGTTGTGCAAACAAGAAACTATTTTCATTTCAACAATTATAACATATAATTATAATACATAATTTTAACAAATATAAAAATTATTATTTTTAGCTATTAGCAAAACAACGCGTTGTGCTACTCTCAATCTATGTTACAATAATGATAAGATAAAATTTTCCCCTTCGTCCGGCTTGGATAAATTAATGTGTGGCATTATCATAAACTTACTTACAGTAACGCCAATTTAACGTATTAAAATTAAAACTGCTAGTAAAAAGTAACGAGACAATTTGGGACACCAAGTATTCATGTCGTTTGGACACAACAATGGCTTAAAATGCAGGAAACTCTCATTGGGGTACGATCCACTAGTTGTAGACTGAAATATTTGGTGTAAACGTGAGTTCATTTGCAGTCTTAAACAGCTAAAAAAAAAACGTAACAGCAAGTTAAAAAAAATGTAAGCAGATTTGGACGAAAACCACGGATTATTTAGTCTTTGTAGCGGTCATGCATTACAAAGACTCTGTTTATGGTTTAGGACTAATTTATTATTTCAATTTGCGATAAAATTAAGGCTAAAAAAACATAATGTTTTCTTTTTGCAAAGATACCGTGCTATTTATTTCCCGAGTGCCTATACAGCAGGTCTTGTCTTAAAAATGCCACAAAAATTAGTGGGTGACTGATTAGTGTGAATAAAAAAATCAGGGAACACAAATTCTGACGCATTTTTATTAGAAGTATTTATTTTATTTTATTTTTACTGCGCATTTTAATGTTTGCTGCCGGAATTCAGATGTCACCCTCAGAGAACGGCAACTTTCTTTATGTTATGTATTTCTTTGCGATGTAATGGAACACTTAACATGTCAATGTGAAATAGACAGCTGCTCTGAAGAGCCAGGAACACACACACACACACACAATTTCCCTATATTTAATTTATCCTACGCCTAATAAATCTAATAAAATGCAAACTGTATGGCACAATAATAACAACAAAAAAGACCAAAGGATGTATGCATGACGCAGAATAACATAACATATCATAAGCTATTAGGATGAGCCAACAAACGTTTAACAGGAGGGAATACAATCGGCTGGAATACAGCGTCTTCTGGTGGTCACTGATATTTGACAAGACAGTTTTAGTTTTCTCAAATACCACAACATATTAGGCTAGCGGC
>JAUCMS010000031.1:14085244-14098188 GCA_032357445.1 Enteromius radiatus | reverse complement strand
GCGTCTTCTGGTGGTCACTGATATTTGACAAGACAGTTTTAGTTTTCTCAAATACCACAACATATTAGGCTAGCGGCAATACATATTTAATTCGTAAAATTACGAATATTTACATGACTAATATCCAGCGTTAACATCGTTGGCCAATTCTCCAACTTTACAGAACGCTTGTCACCTTTTTAAAGCAAAATTAAATTTTACCATCCTTTAAACTAAGAAAACTATGCATTTCTTTAGTTTGAACTGAAGTTAGCACAGGTGGGCGTAGTTTGTGCACCAGTGACGATAATGGCGAGAGCAATTATAACAATTAGTGTCAAAACTATGGGGCGCCCAGCGTTGCTTTCAAGGTGTTCGGCCTACTTGATCCAGTTTACAAAAGGCTCTCTTAATTATCTTAATCAGGCTCACTCCCCTCTACTGGAGCACGGCTATCATGGCCAATTAACGGCAATTAGTAGTTTGCTTTGTCTTGTTTTTAAATATCTTTTTCTATTGACAATCCGGACAATTATTTTCAGGGCTACCTGGGTGGCCAATGTTTTGAATATGCATACGTGCTTATAAATACTATATAAGGCATAATGCCGTCATTTATCCAGAGGCGTTATATATTTTTATATTATTATTATTATTATTATATTATGTTACATTATATTATAGGCTATTAGTATATTATATTATTAGATCTTATGTTTACTGTGTACTGTGTTTACTTGTGTTTTATTGGACGTTTGTTTATTGTTGAACGTGATTGACGCTCATCAGGTGCAGTAAATATTGACAGCGGATCACTCGAACTTGAGACTCCACGGTGCTATTGTGACATCTAGTGGAGAGTAGCAACCATGCCGGTTGTAGAGGGACAGCTTTTGGCAGAGAGGTGCATGGGGATATCGTTTCTCTCTGAACGCAACCAGATCAAACCCACCACAGGAAGCTGTTAACCTCAAGGTGGCAGAGTGGCACCGTTTTCAGCCAGGCAACCGAAACTGTGGACATCACATATTGATAATGTCACGCCTCTTCCTGTGAAATCTGACAGACCAACTGAGGGCATAAAATAGCATTTGTAGTGGCATGTAAAGTGTATTAACCAATTATTTTATCAGGCACAGAGTCGTCCCCAAAAAATAGTGTTTTTTTTTGTTTTTTAGCAAAATGATAATAATAGATTTTTATAATAATTCGACCAGGTTAATTTTATTAACCATGTCTTGACAAATATAAACAACATATCAAACAAAAACTGCCAGATTATACAGTAAGGCCTATAACTTTGATAAATTTGATCTGGTTTGGTTAATGCAGTTTTTGTAGTTACATTTTTTATTCATCTTCTCTCGGTATATTTGAAAGGTAAATGATTAATCGAAGCACATGGTTTTAATCTTGAATCAAGAAACAAATACATAGACTTACTTTAAAGAAAAACTTAACTTCATAAGCACAGTTGGTGCGCTTTATGTTACTACCAAGTCAGCCAGGTCTCATAAAAATGCGTATAATAGTACGCCAAATAACGAAAACCCGTGATACTGATGCGCAAAAACGGATGCTGGTGTAGCCTATATATATATATATATATATATATATATATATGAACGCACGTGTTTTTGGCGTGCATATAGTAAGCAGTTTTCGCGTGCATATGATATGAAATTTGTTGGTGTGCATATGAGACGTGTGCATCTACCCCACAACTCGTAGCATATACACGCCAAAGTTAATTTTTGCGTATCTATACCACGAGTTTAGTTCTTATTTGGCGTACTATTTATTCATGAGATTGGATAGACCATGTTGTTGTGGCTAGGTCTCGCCATAAACCAGAGGAGACCTCTAAAAGCCTGTCTTTGTCACTCCCAAAACCCAACGACTTTTAAAACTCCATTGTCTTGTTAAAGCCCATAAATTTGTCACCCGGGACTGATTAAACATCACGAGAATTGAGACGCTGCGGATTTTGTCTAGGTCCCTTTGGGAACCACACAATGGTCCTTTCAGAGGACGACACAAAAAAGTGTTTTAGGGAAGATGTAAAGAAGAGAGCGCTGCAGTCAGTCCCCTCCATATGTAGTACAAGGTGGCCTGAGAGAGGGGACAAAAGGCCAGGTGACAAGGATGATAGTAACTGGGTCGCTGAATTAATTGGGACATGCTCGGGATTGAGAAAGCAAGAAAAATCACGCCTCTTTCAGCAATGTTACGACAATGATGATGTTTTAAAATATGGAGCAGACAGTGCCTGCATCTTTTCTAAGTGTAATTTGTGACAAACCGCTGATTCATTTATTTTTGGGTGTGCTGGGGTAACTATTTTGAGAACATTTAACAACTTCTGTTTTCTTATTTGGTCACCAAAACTTCAAATACGCTTAAAAAAAAAAAGACTTTGAATGTTGTGCAATATTTTAAAAGACGATAAAACCAGACAGTAAAAATTTCACTATCACACTAGAATCAATAACCACTGTGCATCCTTGTTCGGTGTTTACCTACTTTGTTGAGTCTTAAATAAGGCTTCTTTCTTTAAGCTGGTTATTTGGTCTTCTCTGTTGGGTGAAAGTGGACGTCTTAACATTACAAAAGCCACTCATCTCTTGCTGTGCGCTAATTCTCGTACTCTTTTTCAGTTCAGTCTGAGATCTTTTGTACAAACAGTATGTAACAATCGAAGGAATTAACAAAAAAAAAATAGGTGGACGAATTAAACATTTTTAGAAATCCTGAAGCTTAAGGAAAAGTTATTATATTATATATATATAATATTTTAAAGCATGAATAATTAAAATGAGAGATTTTAAGCATTTAGTATAATGTGCAAAAAACAACAATTATTTGAACAATTCAATCTATAAATCGCTAGAAATTTATTTTTTATTCTCACTTTTTTTGTAATACACAGAATAAAACACGTAAATTTTTAAGGTGAAGCAATTGTATCAAAGTTTGACACTACATTATTCACAGTTTAAAACATAAAACATTTGATCTCACTGATATATAAACTTTTGGTTTAGAACAAACACAAACAGTTCAAAAATACACTATCTAGGTAATTATAAACAACATAAATTCATACAAAACTCTTACAAATGCAACTAAATAGAACATATAATATGTGCAAACAGCATTTATTTATTTATTTATCAAAGCCGAAACTTTCTACTTTAATAGACCTAACATTTTATTTAATTAAAAACAATTTGAATCAAGAGGAATCCATGCGCTGTCCTGTAGGGTAAGTCCCAAAAATAGTTCGAGTGGTCCTAAGTGAATCTCACCAAACACAGAAGTGGTGACGGGAGGCCGCTGTGTTGGTAAAGTGCTGGTATGTGGGGAAAAGCGCAAAGGGCGTTTGTTGCTGTAAAGACTGGAAACCTTGAACGCTGAAGGGTGAGGATGGTACTGTTGGTGGAACGATGCAGCTTCCTTTTTCTGCATCAATAGCGCAGTTCTGATACGGTTTGCCATCTCTAACCAAAATGGGCACCACGACTCTGCGCAGCACTGGAGGCTGATTGAGGTCCTGAGCGCACTCTATCCGCGCTCTCTTCATCTTGTATCTGTGGTTTTGGAACCAGATCTTTACTTGCGTGGGCGTGAGGCGTAGCAGGTGCGCGAGCTGCTCTCGTTCTGGAGCGGACAGGTACCGCTGCTGACGAAAGCGTCTCTCCAGTTCATACGTCTGAGCCTTGGAGAACAACACGCGACGCTTCTTCCGCTTTTCGTGGTCTGTATCCACTGAAAGCACGTCTGGCCCGGTGGAGTCTGGTGAAGCCTCAAGGTTGCTCTCGTCTGACGCTAAAGAAAAATAAACAACATGTTTGGCTACGTATGTTCTTTACAGTTACTAAATGTAATGTAGAACTCCATTGGTGAATCAAATTAAATTAATTAGAACCCCTCATGATATGGACCTTTAAAATGTATTCTTAAAATGTTTTTAGAACTTACAAATATGTCCTCTCTCGTTTTCAGCCCAGGACGAGTAAGGTGAGACGGAAAAGGAGTCCACTGGAGAATGGTGCGCGACGCTTTCGGTGTCATTTTCTGGCAAATCCAAAATACTTCTCACAGTGAAACTGAACTTGTTAGAAATAGCCATTTGTAGCGCTGGTTTGCTATTAGTTCCACGACTGGTACTCGATCTTGAAGAGCTATCCTCGGTGGCGCAGTGCTGAAGTGATCTGTGCGATCTCAAGACGCGCATCCAAGTGACAATGTGTACACTGATGTCGCGGTGTTTATATAAACAGCACTTGGTGGCTGCTTTGAGGCCTCTCCTCCTTATGGGTTCTAAGTACCTCAATGACTCGTGTACTTAAATCCCTGTAATGGTAGGTGTGAACTCGGCAAAGAATAGCCCGTTACTTTCACAATGATGGAGGGTAAAACTCTTCATCATTACTGATTCGTCCGAATTCGTGAAAAGTGGGAAACAGATAATGGTAATTGTTGAGGCTGAATCACGTCTTGGGTGGCAAGTGACAACAAGAGCCCTCCCTTCTTTTCCCCCGCTCAAATAACATATCGGATATTTGCATACAAAGTGATCCATTAGCGTCCCAGAGTTGGTTTTCCTAATTCGTTTATTGGGGTATTGTCGTATATTGCAGGTGTTATTGGACAAACACGGGTTAAATGTGCACTCTCTCAGTACAGTGGGGTGATAGTTATTACATGGTAATTAATTGAATTCATATTCGTGGCTAATAAAACAATGGTTTGCCCTTTTACAACGTTAAAAAGTATTTTTTTAAGCCTACTGTATATCCGACATTGCACTATCCATTGACGTTTAAGTTTTTACATCAATTCTATTCAGGTCATTTCTTCCTAACGAGCGAGAAATCTGAGAAAAGAAACAAAAAACAACAACAACAACTAAGAATGTCTATTTGGAAAAAGACCCAGACATCAGGAAGACCGTGATTTTTCATTATGGACTATTGCGTACTCCTGCACCTCACCAGTAAGTGCACTAGGCATATCATCAGGTTCTGATGATTCCCGAGACTGCCTAGCCTTAGCGCGCTCTGGATGACTGCATAGACCCTCCCAAACAGAGTGGGTATCCGTTCTCGTCTAGTCGTCCTGGGTGGTCGGGCGAAAAAAGGAACACAAATACATGCCAACCAGCGACCGGGAACAAAAGAGGGAAATGTAGCCCCGCGTCCGAGACCCGTTGGAAGCATTTGTTCCAGTCAAGATTTTGCATTTGTTCAGTCCTGAAATAATGCTTGATTGACGCCCCCGCACAATGTCCTTTAACTTTCTCAAATAAATCCGTGCTTGTTTCTTGTTGTCATGGTTTTGAATAGAGCCGAACGGGATCTGGGCAACTATCTACTGCTACACGTCTAGCTGCTTACGTCTATACTGAATTATTAGTTATGCGTTTTCAAACGGAATTAAAAGACTTTTCGTTTCCATAAAACTTCAAGCTGTCCCCGATTAATCAAAATCTTTTAAAATAACCTTTATCGTATTCATTTCTTTTCTTCAATTGTGAAGATTCTCTGTTTATAATTTTCTTAAATCGATGGTCGAGATAAAGACGAGACTCGGAATGACAGATTAAAAAAAATAATAATAAATGAAAGGTTAATGGTAATTTTTGTTATGCGAGGCTTGGTTTTTATTAGCGTTTGTCGATTAGTAACTGCAACAAGCTGCATTCATGTATCGATGTTAACCTGTATAAAGTGAGTTAAAATGTTTGCCAAGCTCTTGAAATTTAGGCGCACACTCTCCAAGAATAAATAAAGCCCCGTGTAGGCACACAGTTTAGTTTCTAATGACCTCTCGTATCTCCTTAATCTATTAGACACCCACAGATAGAAGTATGCTCGAGGAAAAGTGTGCACTCTCAAATACCCAAGAGCTCTTCACTGTCAAATATTTACCCTTGCTGTTTGACTTCTCGAGCCCAAGGAGTCAGACAACAGGAATTAGAGAATAATCTACAGAAATAAACATTTCCGCGTGAAAAGCAACCAACAAAAATCTGTATTTTATGACATTTACATACCCTTGGTAAATCTGAGCAAAGGTGGCTGTGAAAATAAATTTGCATTGTTTATTCTATTGATCGTTTGTTAAAAAAACTAAATACAAAATTCTAACCTATCATTGAAGTAAAACAATTGAATTCAATCTCATGATGAAATAAATGCTTGCCACAATTATTGGCACCCCTAGATTTTTTTATGAGTAAAATGTCTCTGAAGTATATTCCCATTCATATTCACAATTTTGAGCACTCAGGGGTGATTGTGAACATGAAAATATCCAGCGCTGGCTTCCTGTTTCACAGATATATATACAGGAGGTAAAACAAAGCCCAAAGTCAATTAAACATCAACACAATTAGAAAAACCAAAGAATATATTTATTAGCTATATGCTGCAAAAGATAATTGAGCTTCACAAACTAGTGAAGAGGCTTTAAGAAAATTTCCATTTCCACCATAAGGGAAATAATGAAGAATTTCCAATCAGCATACAATGTTTGGAAACTGCCTGGAAGAGGACATGTTTGAGGACCACAGCTGGAGAATTACAGAAAATAGTTGAGTCTCAGGGTCAGAAAACCTTTAAAGAAAATAGTCACACGGCTGTCCCAGTCATCTGAGCTGAACCCTGAGTGAGGTGAACTAAAGAGGAGAACCAACATGAAGCTGGTGATCTAAAGGGTCTGGAGTGATTCTGGATGAAGGAATGGTCTCTTTTCTCTTATCAGGTGTTCTCCAAACTCTTCAGGCATTACAGGAGAAAACTCAGAGCTGTTATCTTGGGAAAAGGACGTAGCAGTAATTGGGTGCCAATAATTGTGGCCAACATGTATTGGAGAAAAACATTTATTTCATCATGAGATTTTCCCCATTTTCAGTTGTTTTACTTCAATGGTAGGTTAGAATTTTGTGAATTTTTTGAACGCAAGATCAAAAGGATAAACAATGCAGATTTATTTTCACAGCTACCTTTGCTCAGATTTACCAAGAGTGCCGATATTAGTGGAGGGCACTTTAACAGTAACAATCTGTACATCTAACTCTTTGATGTCTACTGCATCTGTTCTTACTGAAGTTAAAAATATAGTTTAAATATATAAATATTATTGTCTCAGTGCAGTAGATTGTTAAACTAACATCATGATACAGTAGCTTAGTGTTTATAGTATAGTTAACCCAAAAATAAAAATCATGTTATTCCAAACCTGTATGACTTTGTTTTCTCTGTAGAACACAAAAGAACATATTTTCCGAAATGACAGTTTTACCAATACAAGGAAAATTAGTATTAGCAAAACCAACACACTTCCAAATATGATTGTGTGCCACATAAAAAAGAAACTCAAACACATGAAGGTATATGAAGACAAAATTTTTCATCAGTTTAAGCCGCACTCAAATAATATATAAACTAGTTACATTAAGACAAAAAGCCATGAGATCTTGAAGGTCTTCTTTGATTTGGAACAGTATCAAATAAACTCCATTTAGCCATTTAATTATATTATGTGTTATATTATTTATATTATTTAAATTGTGGATTAAATAGCATCACTTTGGCACACAAATTATCTCTAACACTTTATATAGATACATATAAAATTAAGTACCCCTTTTAATCGCATTAAAAAATGCATAATTTCTAAAATTTACTCTGGACATGACAGTGACATTTTCTTTCCCAAACCATCAGTGAGTATAAACATATCAAGAGCATTGCTGCTGGAGCTGTCAGATGCAAAGAGTGTTTAACTAATACCAATCTTTCTCCAATATGTCTTTAAGTTTGAAAAATGCATTAAACGACTAGACTGAATAGGCCTACAGACCAAAAACACTGATGAGTTATCCTGAACTACACAGTGCTTGTTTCAAAGAAAGGATATCTCTTCTAGACCAAGAACATGTCAGGACCTTGCTATCTTTCAGCAGTTTTTGAAAAAAAGCCAGTTCAGATTCAATGAGCTGTAGTCTTATTCCTAGGACTACAACACACTTAACCCCATATTACATTCAAGTTTTCAATTATTTCACATTCAAATATTCAAATTAATGTATAAACAACAAAGGCAGCATATGTGTTAATTTTTGTTAAATTGCATCTTTTTATGACTTAATGCCATTGATACCAATACTAATGTCTCTGAAATAGTTTCTCCTGCAGTTGTTGTGACCAACCCTGGCACTTCCCCTGCTTAATTGCGTATAGGTATATATATATATATATATATATATATATAAACAAAGTAGCATTTTACATGTGCAGTTTACAGCAAATATCGGCTTACAATTACGTTAAACATTTTAATTTTGACAGCATATATATATATATATATATATATATATATATATATATATGCTACGACTAAAACAACTTTATTAAGATTGATAGGAATATTTGAAGTACTCAAGCGTGAACAACACTCAGGTGAGGCACTTTCGCAAATACAGCGCTTGACCGAGAAAAGGCATTCCATTTTACAAATAAATCTTGTCTCCATTCGTCTGACCTTTCACATCATCAGGAAGAGAAAAGGAGGACGCACAGTTAACAGACAGTGGGCGGTCCGTGGGCGTGTCGTCTGGTACTGACACTAACTGGTAATCATAGCAAATAGCATAGATTATGGATGTGACAGGTTTATTAAAAAAAAGAGGCTAGACCTGATAAGCCTTACCCGAACTTCCTGTTTTAATAGGAAGTAATATAATTATTTTATAAAATAATTATATTTATATTTTTTATAATAATTTAGGTTCAACTTGGAAAACGATGACCCAGCAGTACAATGCACATCACTTAGAACGATTTTCAAATCGGCCTATGAATTTATTTACATTAAAACGTTTTAGATATCTTCGCTATTAAATATGCTATGTAATTTACCAGACTTAACTGCAAAAAAACCTAGTTTGAGAATAAGACTGCATAATGCTAGAACCTACTTGTTTATTAGTCACCCATAAATTATAGCAAAAAAATCAACCAGGCAATGCATGCACTTTTACGTTTTTTTTTTTTTTTGGTAATACGAATCAGATTTGGGGGTGCTCCAGGACGAAGATCTGGGAAAGATGGAAACACGACGTACTGTAGCCTACAGTAACGTTTTCCTGTTCAACCCTGTGGTAAGGCATGATGAGTTTTTAGTTTTACGCGTTTGCCTGCTTGCTATAATAGGCTGGCCTATAATGTTTTCCGAAATGTATGTGTTTTATTAGAGGGTACATTTTCAGCCTATACTAGTTAACTAAGTGGCCCATTACTGTCCTCAAATAAGTATAGCCCAAAAGACCTGAAAATCTCTAGTGGTATGCTTGACAGTCTTTCTGCTACTTAAATCAACCCAATTTTAGCTCTCTTTTTTGTGAAGTTGCACGACAAACTAAACTATGAACTATGCACGATAAACATGTTTTGTATGCAATGATAAACAACATACAGTAAAGGTAAAAATGTAGGCATATTGTCCTGTGCGCTGGACCAGCGCTCTTTTTTTCATCCACGTAATAACGAAAAGTGAACAGCAGAGGGAGCTACTTCCCCATCAATGTCTCACTTTGGAGCCATGAAATGGAACCGCATTAAAAGCTAAGATGGCAATAGTTTCCCTATATGCGACAATAAGGTTCAATGAAGTAGAAACTGAAGCATGCTACCTGATTTTCTTTTCTTTTGAACAATGTCACAATTACACCATCACGTCTCTGAAAAACAAATTCAAAATCATATTATAATATATATTCTTCATGATCTCTATAATGGTACAAACGTAAAGACGAGATGTAAATCAAAATAAAAAATACATTTAAAAAAATTAAAGGACGTACAACATTTTTTAATTTTACTGTGGGCTAGACCTATACAGCATTTCAGTTGAATTATGCCTGTGTCCATCTGTCGTAATTAAACATATATGAAATATAGAATGAAAAGTTCGTATAATTGTGGGGGGTGAACTAGGCTGGAATGTAATCTTTAATGCTAATTTAACACAGGTGGAGAAACTGTCGATATGATCGATGCTTAAAACTATCGTAAATATTGTTGGTTTTGTCCCTCTAAATCCCGCTCTGGCCCCAAAACACCCATCGTTAATCTGCAGAAGTCCTCATTACGGCCGGATTTGAGTTACAGGAGCAGTCAACCTTTTAGAGGTGTTAACTGGCAAAGCAGTTTAATGGTGTCAATTCCGTTTGGTAGATAAAAGTTATGGTTATCAGTTGATCCTTTATAATTGTAAATAATAACTGTTGAGTAATGTATTCCAGAGATGTTTAAAAATAATTTATGCGTTTTACGTTTTAAACGATTTTTCTCATTGGTTTAATGTATCTTATTAAATATTATTCTTATTATAGTTGTTGCTATTCTTATTCGTATCATTATTATTCTTATTATTATTGTTAGGCTATTGGTTTTATAGTTATCATTATAATCTTTTTTTGTCATTAACTCACACTAAAGAGGCCAGTTTTATTTTAAAACATTCTAAAGAAACGGTATAAAAGCACGATGTTGTCCAATGCTCGTGCTGTCCTGAAAGTGACCAACAAAACAAACTGGGGCCACGTTCTCATTATCAGCCTATGGTTGGCCTAACAGATCACTTTTCTTTCTATTTTTTAGTAGACCCAAAAGCTTATTGTTTTGATGACATCTGATTGACACCCAAATTAAATTACACATTAAAAAATAACCTACCTTTGTATGCCGTATACATACGAGATGTGTTATGAATGACAAGAATTAGACTGATGCTGTAATAACGATAAATAGCAACTTTTGTGAAGATAGCTAGCATAAGATGGATTGAAGCATAAGATTTGTTTTTTTAAAGAAACTTTGAACCAATCAAAACCTAAAAAAACCCATTAAATCAATTAATTATATGTTTTTCTATAGAACTTCCCTAATAAATGATGCTTACATACATTAAGCTAAATGTCAATTTTATATATATTAAATGCATTTCCTCCTAAAATGACCGTTCGCGCCAATTATATATCAATAAATAAATCAAACCATTCTAAAATAAGTAAACATTTTGCTCTTAGCAAAGAAAAGCTTCTTTAGCTATATAGTAGCTACACACTTCCATAATACGAAATATTTTTAATAAATATTATTATTAATATTTTTGACATTATTCACTTCAAGCAAGCGAACAAATGTCCCAAATATCATGTTACATTTTAACAATGCAACGAAATAGATTCTGCTTAAAATGCATGATTAGGAATGACTTAAAATATGTAAACTGATCTAATAAATATAGCCTACAATCATTTTTTGATAAATGCAATTCTAAAATATTGCAGGTAGTTTTTTTGGACTGCTTAATAAAATGCAATTCATTGTTTTAGCAATGTTTGGTTGTTTTGTGCACCCGTTTATTTAAATGTTTACCAAATTATCTATCTATATCCAATCACAATCGCCAGAAGGCCAAGCAATTGTAATGGCTCTATGACAAATGCTTGTCAAATGACCGTGCAAAACCATGGCCATTTTTCCCTCGGTGAAACAGCAGGCTATATAATATTTCTGGGATGCTATTTTCACCACACACCCGAGCTAATGTTCCAGGCAAGAACAACCGAGACGAGTGTATAAATAAAGAAATGTTACCGCTGCGAATGTTTCTTTAGAGGTGGGTAAACACTTGGTATCTAATGATACACATAACAATTACATTGGTCTAAAAAGTGGATGGCACTGACTCGAACCATGCACTTTCCGTTCCGTTTTTATGAATGAGAAGCCCATGCCAGAAGATGAATGTCCAAGACCGTATCAAGCCCACATGTAAGCTCAAAACAATGGCTCTTTTCGATTATTTTATTAGCTCTACGTAAATAGTACTCTGCATGAATCACCTATTTTCTTTTGCGTTCATCCGTCACGTTTTAGGAATATCTTCTCATCATGGCCCCCCACAGTCGGAAACATATTGACTGATGGCATCGGCTTTACACTAAAGCACACAGAGAAAAGGAGATGATTAAAATCACTGCCACATTCAGTGCTCTCTTCATTTCTGGTCCTGGCGTGCTTATTAAAACGAGATTAAGTAGTCTTAATGTACAAAGTCATTACTATCAGAGAGTCAGATGCCTTCAAGAGTAATGCGCTGGTGGCAGCTGAGATGTGTGTAATGAGTCAAAATAAACTTCTGACTTCCACTTCTCGGACCATGTGTCATGTGTGCGACCAGTCTTTAAGATGAAGCGTATCATGTGAACTTGGCTTCTTTTTTTATTATACAGATTATTAAATTCACTATTTTTGTTAATCAATAATAATACAATTCTTAATTTCCTTATGTTTATTAATAATAATAATAATAATAATAATAATTTAAACCGATGTTTTTTTTTTCTGTTGGCCACACAAGCGGCTTTTTAATTTTGTATAATAATATTTAATATGAATATTAGTTTTAGAAATGGAAATGCTTTTTTCCCCCGCAGGATGATAGAATGCTCTTGATAAAATTTTGGAGCTGTGAGCTGCACTTGTGTTTCTAACACACATTTCCGAACGAAAAAGAGTTCGAGCTGCGCTCTGAAATGAGCACAAAGGATTCTTCATAAATTTGGGGTGTGTCATAGACAAATGTAACTCATTATGTGTAGGAAAAATATTCCAGATGATTTAATCTAGCCTATAAAACATTCATCGTCCTAGAAATACTGAGAACCACATAGAAACATGTAGATTATTATATTTGTTAATGAAGCGTGCTGGTGAGATGCATTGATCAGAGTCCTGAAATCTTTTGACTTGAACTGAAATGCTGTGAATCTCACTTTAGTAAACCTAAAGATATAGTTCACCACAATTCATTTCGGTCATCATTTACGCATTACGCATATATATATATATATATATATATATATATATATATATATATATATATAT
>JAUCMS010000031.1:14035905-14085144 GCA_032357445.1 Enteromius radiatus | reverse complement strand
ATATATCTATATATATATATATATATATATATATATATATATATATATTGAGGAATGTCTTAGTGCTTTGTTTGTCCATAAAAAATAAACGTCAATGTTATTAAAACTCTTTGCTTGCCAACATTCTTTAAAGTATCTTCTTTTGTGTTCCACAGAAGAAAAAAAACAAATGATCAAACAAGTTTGGAACGACATGAAGACGAGCATGACAGAATTTTCTTTTTTTGGGTGAACAATCCCTTTAAATCTTCAAAAGAAAGACACAGAACGTCATAGATATAAACATTATTATTCTGACCAGTCTGTGCAGCTCAAGCTGAAAGTAAACTCTCATCCAAGGCGCCCACTTCATCAGCTCCATTCCAACATAGCAACCGGCGACAATCAAGCAATCGCTTACCGCTAGAACAAATTCACCATATTAATGTCTAATAAATGATACCACGAAAGCAAATTACAAATAAAAACTGATGCCTGGAATCGTGCGTTTACATAATTACAAATAGTCTTCCTAACATGAAATGCAAAGGTGCGCTTTCGTAGCAGCTACAGTAGTCTATATAGAAATGATAAGTAAAGGAAAAAAGTTATAATTATTTTAAATAGTTTAATAGCGTTTTTAATCTGGGTCTTATCAAATATCTCTTCTAAATCTCTCATTCTTAAAACCAGCATAAAATCATAAAGGAATATAGTTTTTTAATTACTCCATTCCTACGTGTTTCAGTAGTCTATTTCCTTTAAAGTTAGATTTTGAATATGCTGTCGTTGCTAATACTACGTTTATGAACTTTGTTTTCAGAATTAATTCGTGGACTATTTCCAAGAAGTTCTTGGAAAGCCACTGTTGAGTCTAATATCATGTGGGACTCTCCCACGCAAAGTGTGAAAGTGTGGCAGAAGCAGACTGCCTTTCACATCAGTCTTCACACCTCATTAACGCAACCCTTTCTCTATCTCTCAGTAGTCAACAGTGCGCGGGATTTATGCTCTAATTCTGCCATCACAGCAAAACGCGCCAGAAAACATTAAAAACAGCTAGTAAACTAAACTTACACTAAATGCTTTAAGATATCCCAACAGTTAATCTGAAGAATATCGTATTTTTTCTTTCGATATATACGTCTCCAGAGACACTCCACCTAAACACAGCATGCTATCAGGTTTAATGCACTTTCTTTTAGAGTTGCCTACTCCACATTTGTTTTGTCCTCTCACCTGGCCGAAGCCACAAACAAGCCAAGCCTATGGTGTTTACTTTGGAGGTAGTTCTTCAGAAAGTAAGGGTCTGATTTGAATAATGCAAATGTTTTGGATCTCCCTCATATATTCATTGGAAACTCTGGTTATTTAAGGGATTTAAGATATCTCAACAAATAGGAATCGTTTTAGTGAGCAGCGATACACAGGAGATGGGCCTTAAAAACCAGCCCAGATGAAAACATGTTTCCGTGGTGTTGGGGAAGGCTTAGAGAGCGTCAAGAAGCAACGCTATTTAATTACTTTTTGGGACAATGCTAAAATGCACATACATTAACGCCAATTCGTTTTTATCCACACGAAGTTTGTGAAACGGATACAAAAAAAACTAGTTAGCTTCGAGATTCGAACTTAGCTTAAAGCCTTAGTTAGAAAAGATAGAAATACTCTAAACAGTAACAGAAAACCAAACGCTGATAAAGGAAACCATGAAAGGGCTCTTGAGTAAACCGGAAGCAACAATAATACAAATAACATCCCAGTATCTTTGCCGTGGCTGTGACAGTGTTCAAACAGGCCTGAACAATACACCTGACAACTTTAAAAGGGTTTTCAAATCCTGCAGGCCTCAGCATAAAACATATTATATACTAACAAATATATTTAACAACGTAGCCTATATATGCTTGTTAACAAAAATAAAAGGTTACACGTTTTTTCTTCATATAGTCAGTGTACCTACCAACCGAAAACACATGGTAATTTAAACTGGAAATTAATTTATTTCTTTATTTTTAAATAGCTATATACTTCTTTAACATTCAGTTTGTTAGTAATGTTAATGATAGCTCACATTTAGTCTGTTGGTATCCTCAGCATCAAACGTACATCGGACTACATCTATCCTTTTTTACTCCTTTGGTCCGTGATGACATAAGCCAATGAAAATAAAGGCATAAAAAATAGCTTATGGACTACTATTTCAAATCTTTATATTTTCGCAGAGTGACTATGTTGTGGCAGAAAAGGCGATTTGTTATGATGAGTTTATACAAAACATAATTTTTATGTTAAGAATCAGCACTTTTCAGGTAAATGTTAAATAAAGCTAAAAGGAAAAAAAACATTAGAACGAGTTTTGGGACAGCTTCGTGGTTAATTGTTTAGCCCTTCTTTTTTCTTCAGATCGAAAACAGCACGGCTGTTGGTTTTTGAACTAAGCTATACGACAAAATAAAAATGCATATATATTTATAGATGTCGTTTGTAATCATTATTACTCAAACCACTTAATAAATCGGACGCGTATTTAAGAGCAATTTAAACGACATCAGGATAAATCACAGGGCCCCTGTTTAAAAAAAATACTGCCCTGCAAATTTCTCCCTTGTTTTAGTCGACGAAATAATTAGAATTTATGCTTCTGAAACAAAATTACAGTGCAATGTTTCAAACACTTACCATCCTTAGATCTGTCTAAAAAGAAAACCAACACTCGGGTAACCCTGTCCATTAGTTCAAAAGCGAGAGGGGAATCTTACGCCAGTGCAAGCGCCTGTCATGTCAAACTTGTCAACCAATAGAAAAAGTACAAGGAAGAAACGCGCAGTTTGATTGGCTGGCAGCACCTCGCTTTGGAGACATGTGTAAAGGGCCAGCCCATCATTTTCTGGGATTGAAATGTAAGCCTGCGCTCCCTGCCATCAGGAAACAGAAGGCGAATTTTCCTCTCTTGCAACTAATCGGTATCGCATCCGTCTCGGACGCTTAATTTTTATCCACATCGGCTTCGGTGCAATAAAAAACAGCTAAACTGGACTCGGAACAGGTCAGAAAAGGACAGCACAGTGAAGTTTCTTTTTTCATCGGGAGGCTAAACGCAATGGGTAAGATCCATATTTCATGTTTTCCCACATGGGAACGGCTATGCATAAACACTTTTGGGGGGGGGGAAATGGGTTAGACAATTTAGTAACGTGTGAACCAGGTCTCGAATCAAACTTTTTAAATCGACTGATGCTTTGACGGTCATTTCGGGAAACGGAATGGCACTTCACCGCGAATGAGTTTTAATCGCGTCCAAAACTAGCTATTGAATGTGCAGTTTCGTTTATTATGAGCTACGTGTTAAAGAATGTAGCAAGTTTGTGTGTTTTTCTGTTTAAAGAAATTGCAGAGTGACTTGAGTTTGTTCCACTCAATGCAATAAGCCGAAACACAAAACTAGACATAAACTGCAATCTTTGATTCAGTGCAAATATACACATCCGACAAAGAATAGACTAATCTTGCCGAAACATTTATGCATAAGTTTTTTATATTTCAGACGCGGTTCAGGGCCTGGTAAAAATCTGATGTTTTATGCAATCCTTTTTTCTTCATATATCTGCATCACTAGAGCCAGCCTTTGGGGAGGTGAACCAGCTAGGCGGTGTTTTTGTGAACGGAAGACCCCTACCCAATGCCATCCGGCTCAGGATAGTAGAGCTGGCACAGCTGGGCATCAGGCCTTGCGACATCAGCAGGCAGCTCCGCGTCTCTCACGGATGTGTGAGCAAGATTTTGGCTCGGTACAACGAAACCGGCTCAATACTTCCCGGCGCAATTGGCGGCAGTAAACCCAGGGTCACGACCCCAACCGTAGTCAAGCACATTAGGACTTACAAGCAACGGGACCCCGGCATTTTCGCTTGGGAGATTCGAGACAGACTGCTTGCGGACGGTGTGTGTGATAAATTCAATCTGCCCTCTGTCAGCTCGATTAGCAGGATTCTCCGCAACAAGATCGGAAATCTGTCTCAACAGAACCAGTACGAGTCGAGCAAACAGGTCCCTCATCCTCAGCCTCAACCCACCCTACCTTACAACCACCTGTACTCCTATCCGACTCCGATCGGAGCCACTGGGACTAAAGTACCAACTCCGCCTGGCATGCCCACTCTTCCTGGACACATGGCAATGCATAGGATATGGCCTTCCTCTCATTCTGTTACAGATATTCTGGGCATTCGATCAATAACGGAGCAGCAAAGTAAGCATCCTCTCAGTTTTTGGTAAAAGAAAGTCCTTGTCCATGTGAGTGCGTGTGGGGGCATGCGAAAAGTCAATGTTCTCAGGCCTGTCAAAAGTGTGTGTGACTGTGTGTGTGTGATTGTGAGCAACAGAGAAAAAAAACTTAAAATGGACGTTTTGGCTGTGATAGAAGTGCAAGAGCATAAGATTATCAAGCTATACAAATTATTTTTTATTTGACGGAATTATTTTATTTATCATGTATCGGAGGGTCCTCAAAAAAAAATTAAAAATTAAAAACAAACTTTTTTTACAGCGAGGTGTGATGATACAAACAGTGTGCTGGGATTTGTGGAGAAGCCCCACTTTTGCACTGAAACAGATGGTTTTAAGTTTTTTTAATAATTAGGCAGCGGATGTGGAATATTTTGGAAGACGAAGACTCGGCGCAGCAGAGCAAAAATAAAATTAGGTGTTCATAGTTAGCAGTGTGTTACAAGACTAGGCCAACATTCACGTATCAACTCCTCACAAAACAGTTTAGGTTGACTTGCAAATGTTTACACTGCATTGTTGTACTTTTTCAGTAACCATCTTAAGCAACGCATTAGGCCTACCGAAAGCATTTTACAATTAAAGTCACGATTTTTTTAAGCAACAGTTGGATATTAAAGAAATCTAAGGGATGTCAATTTTATGGAAATTGAATCAGTCTTTAAAATCAGTTTGTCTGGTTCTATGTGGTGTGTTTGTGAAGTAAAGTGGGAAGGCCGCAGCCAGTCCTGTTTAACTGTAGTTTTTTGCCTACTTTCAAGGGCAATGATGACAATAATGTTTCAAACGCAGAACAGGATTTTGCGTATAGGCGGCCTTTATAAACCATTAAAGCATTTCTAAATTATTAGCAGATGTTTAGGGAAGCTTTCGAAAACCTAAATCAAGTATGATGTTGGCTACACTCAGTAAGGTGTCGCGTGCAACCGTTTCACCACAACATTAGTGAAGCAAACACCGAAAAACATCCATAAACACATACTTTCAAGGACGGTTTGACAGGAAGAATGCGTGCCGCGAACTTTTGGACAGTTTGTAATCATTTAGAGTTCGGTTACAACCAATAGCTTCTCTCTCTCTCTCTCTCGTACACACACAGACACTGAGTAATGGCTGGTCGTGCTCAGACATCATCTGGTCTTCATGCTAAGTATATGTATTTAAATTAAATTAGGTCTATGTAACTGTAGATTTGTTTACCCTAATCGAGCTTTTTAAAACTAAATTGATCTCATACTATTGATTTGCACCAAAGTATGGCGTCGTTATTGTGTATTCCTGTTTATACGTTGTGAAACAATACAAAGACACACACAGATTCCGTGAAGGCATGGGGAAAAATCTACTTTGTGGCCCTCTCAGGTTACAACACTGGTGGGCTTGCTTTTCCAATTTCAAACTTTAGGAACCGTGTATAATATAATATCCATCAGGCACAAAGGGGAAACGGTTAAAGTAAATCTAATTTGTCCTCCCAGGAAGAATGTTCCGAAGGACTCCATGACATTGTAAGCTTCATCTGATGAATTAACGACATAAATCCAAATTTTGAAATATCTTCCGCATCTTCGATGCAAAACGAAAGATCGCATATAGGCCTATGCGACATATAAGTGAATCACATATTTCCTTTATTTAATTTAACACATGCTAACATTACGTCATTATGATCATAACTTGAGTATGAAAAACATGTTTAAGCTTTTATACGGAATAGACTGCACACGCTGTTAATATATATATATATATATATATATATATGCATGCACGTGACACACTATTTGTGTGTGTGTGTGTGTGTATTTATGGTGAGTTTGAAATGGTTGGCAGTGCAGCAGACTGTACTGAATAAGTTCTTCTTGTGGCAGTTCTAGTCCCCACGCTTGTCCTGTCTGACTTCAGTCTTCCATGTCTCTGTTTTGCCCCCCAGTTAGTGACAGTCCGTCCTTTCCCAGCGCCAAACTAGAAGAATGGAGAGCTATTAACAGGAGTAATTTTTCACCAGCGAATTCTCCACTAGTCAATGGTGTGGATAAACCTCACTTAGAACCTGAAGCAAAATACACACAGGTAAAGCAGCCTCCTATGTTAACAGTAAAACCAATCAAATCCAATCCGGAAGGAGCGGGGTGGAAAAAAGAAAACCTGATTCAGCAAATTAATACTCAAAATTCCATAACTTTTTTTTCTCTCTCAATTCCGTGTATGAATGTGTGTGCGTGTAATAGAGTATGCGAGAGTGTTTTTTGGCGTGGGCGGGCATATGAGGCCTTGTGCAGAGTGTGGGTCAATGGTTTCATTTTCTTAGAAGTATTTACAAATTAAATGTAGTACCACACATTTTAATTCTAATAAAAAGAACGACACTATTTAGCCTACTTGTGTCTGTTTTCACACAACTGTTGTGTGTAAGACTACGAAGCTTTTTTACGGTGCAAGGCTTATGCGTACACTACTCCCGAATCAAAATGTATTCATATTCCTTAATGCTTTTTTGAAAGCGTAATACTGAGTGTGTGACCAATAAATTTGCAATAAACATATTGAGACAATATTTTGCATAGGCTAGTTTTTAAACATTTAAGCAATATTTTTTATCCTATTCTTTTCTGAGTAAGACACTTGAATTATACGTTTACTTTAAAAACGCTTATTTTACTACACAGTCAATATAAGATTTTTCCTGTGATTTAACGAATTTTTATTTTTTTCTTGTGAAAATGAATTTGTGGAGGTCAATGATTCACGACTTCTATGTAACCCGTGTTTACACAAAAGCAGCCGAAGCTAAAATAGAACAACGAGGTTAAATATTATTAGTTATTTTTAAATCAATCAGCTTATGATTAATTATTATATAGTTCTGTTTTAAATATTAAATAAGTAAATATTTTATGTAGCCTAAGGCTTATAGGTCTTATCAGTTAATTATTAATATTAATATTCATTAAACATTTGCTTTAAACAGCCAACAATAATTTTAAATATAATAGCCTAAACAATAAATAAATACTAAAAGTGTCTATCTTTGTTTTAATGCACATATACGCTTTAAGCCAACGCTTCTTACTCAATACATATGCATTCCATTATTCTTTAATAAACTTGTACTTATAACGTTATTACATTTTTTTTCCCCTATTCGTCCATTTTTGCATTCGCTAGAAACTTTTGGATTGCTAAACCCCTTACCTGTTTTACATTAGAGCAAGATTCGGACAGATACTGCCATCATTATCACGACTGTTATTATTAATATGCTATTATGGAAACTCCTTTGGCTCGTGGCTGGTTGTTCTGCACACTTCAGCGCCGTGGCGACAGTAAAAGAGAAGAGTTTTTATATTTTTCAAGAAACTCATCTGCACCAGTGTCCGGCTGCTCGTGCGCTTGGATGAGAGGGGAGAGAGCGCGCGGAGAAAGCGCGTGCCATCCGGTGCAGACGCTCGAATTATTTATTCGCGCACAGCTAGGCAGCAACAGACAGACTGACTAATCGTTTGTTGTGGGTCTTAAGAGATTTATGTGTCGTGGAATACGAAGGAATAAATCTTTGTTACTGATGCTGAAACATTGTTTTGGCGTAAATTATGCGTGTACTGATTGAAACCTAAAAAAATAAGAGTGTAGTTTGCTTAAGAAGTGAAGATTGTAACCTTCGGATAGATGACGAATAGCACTGACTACCGAATGTTTGAGCCTGTCATCTTGGATAAATGATCAGATATCACGAGTCAGGCTGGATTACGCAATAAATGAAGACAGTAAATAGATAAATCACTGTGGCTTAAAGAACGTATTTGTATCTGTCAGAAAGAACGATAACTTTAAACTAAAAAATATTAATAAAAGCCATTCACAAGATTTGAATGAAAATAGATTAGGTTATGTTATGCGTCTTTCATAACTGAACCAAACCAAAAATTTATTTTACATTTACTGTGCAGTGAATTAACGTGTAGGCTGTTAATAAATATTCTATTTACTGAGCATTATTAGCTTTATTGGGAAAGCTTTTATTTAAATGTTAAATACTATATTTAACTATCTAAACCTTAAAGCGTAAGGTGATATGAGTATATGCATATTATATGAATCCTCCAGAGAGCGTGATGACGACATGCTTCATTAACAAACACAATAGATAGAAATGTCATTTAGAGGATTAAAATATAACTTACATTAAGATGACTTTATTTAATGTTTATAATATTGTCTATTATATATATATATATATATATATGTCGGGAAAAAAGGTAATTGAGAAATTTTCTGTTCAGTATAGAAATATACCTAAAATACAGCTAACGATTGAAATAAATGATTTTAAAATAAGCTGTCATTTCTTATTTTAGTCACCTCCTAAGTGAGACGGCACGAATATTTATTTGGAAATATATTACCACGTATAAACATTGCAATACACAACAACAACTCAGAAATGCTGGTGCAAAATATAGCCTAAGCATAAATCTGACATTTTTAAATATATATATATATATATATATATATATATTGCTGTTCGAGTAGTGGTTTAAAGCTGATGAATTCCGACGTTTCGGTTTTGAGCTTTGTAAATCATAACACATTGTTAACGATGTGTAAAAGGTACATCAGATCATTGGAGTAAAAATACGGAAACAAGCTAATAAAATGTCAATATAGGCCTGTATGTCACATACTTTACGCTGTTAGGCTATATACACATTTACTTGAAAAACATTATTAATAGGAGTTTCAAAGTTTTTATGTCAAGCGTGTCCGTAATATCTGCTATCGCCTTAGTTATTAGTTCGTGCATGAGTTGAATCATTCAAGATAAAGCGTGGCAGAAAATTGTTATTTTATATGCCGTTTAAGTAATAAATTAAAAACGGAATGAATACCAACATGCATGTACGCGCTAGTGCAAGTGTGCCATAAAGAGTAAAATATAAGCAAATCCTAACTCTGCAACAAAGAAGATTTCCTCATTTCCAGTAGTCAGAGACCACCCTGGCTCAGAATTTCTTCCTTTATGTAGAAAAGGCTTGGTGAATTCCTCTCATTCAGAACTGATATTGACATTCTGCCAAAGCGTTACAGACATTCCTGCACTTGCATCTCCCTCCACACAGCTATTTCCGTCAAATCTTAATATTATCTCCAAGAAAGTCTCCCTTTCTGTTTTTAACATTCACCCGTCCCTATCTCATCCTCGCTATCGTGATATCTTCATGGTCGTGTGTGGTCTACGGCCACAAGTCTTACGCTCACTGCTCTCTGTTTTCAGACGCCGAATGGATTGCCCACAGTGAACAGTTATGTCACAGCACCCAGCATCCATCCTTACCACCCTCCCACCCAAGTGTCACCCTACACGGGGTACAGCGGCACCACGTCGGCCTATGTGACCGGCCCCACATGGCAGCCGCCCAGTGGCAGTGCTCTCTCTCCCCACAGCTGTGACATCACCAGCCCACTGGCCTTCAAGAGCTCGGCTGCCATGCGAGACTCTGTCCATTCGCTCGCCGCCTCGGCCCTGTGACTGTGCTAGGAGCACGGGGCAGGGGGAAAGGCAACAACAGAGAATGAGAGAGATGGGGCAAAACACAACACCTTGGACTTTTTCATCCTGGCACTCTCTCTAGATGGACCGATCTTTATCGCTTTACAATATTTATAAAAGACTTGTCGGATGAGCCATCGGTATGCCCACATTCTCTTGCTCCATATCAGCATCTCTCACTTGCACAGGACAAAAGAGCAAGAGTGAGGATATGCAAAGGCCGTCCGATCCGATCCGAGCAGAGGATTTATCAGTCAAGAACATCAGCGATGGTGTGCAGTGCACTTGGTCTGATAGTGGTGGGCATTCCTCATGAAACTGCGTCATCACTAGCCCCAGGTTCAATTTTGGTGCTTCTGTGAATATGTTGTTTTTTTTGTATGTTTCCAAGAAAATTATTGAATAAGCAAATCTCATGTAAAACAATTGACCAGTTTGCATTTAAATGTTTTTTGTTTTTTTTCAGGGTGTTAAAAATCGCTGATGTTTAGATGTTCTGCTTTGTTTCTTTTTTTTTTTTAATGTTTTTGATAAAAATCACATTTTGTCTTTTTGGATACCAGTTTCACTTCACTAATACTGTAATGCCAGAGCTCTTGGGAAAAGTTATTACATTTATTTATTATATTGTAAGGTACGTTGAATGAAGTGCAATTGACACGGCACCGGGGAGAAGAGGCATTATGTGGGACATTGACGCACATTCTGACAACAGGAGCATTCATTCATGCAACATTAATGATCAGTGAAGCTGCACACCTCCAGACATTGCACAATGAAATTGAATGTATCTTATTAAAAGAGACATGTGTAAAAACCATTTAAAATCATTTTTATTTCATTATTCATTCATTTTGCCGCCTACTTTCATTCTGAATAAAAATTAATGATGGCATTTCCACTACTATACCACCACTACTACTACTAATAATACTGATACTATAAATATTTAAAAAATCTATTATTACTGCTACTTAAAAAAACAGTGTAGGCCTATTATATTTAGTGGAAGTGTAAAAAAATAAGTGCACTAATTATAATAGCGGTAAACAATGATGTTTTTTTTTTTTTATTAATTATTAGTTTATTATATATGCTTTTAGAATAATATCTGCTATTAAATACTGAAATCAAAGATTACACCCTCATCCCATTAAAAAGCAATACATTAAACAATTGCTATTAATAAAGTAAATGAATGTCATTAATACGAAGACTAAATTTTAGCAGTACTAGTTTTTCAGACACTTGAATGCTGATGGAGAGCAGCCAGATAAAAAGTCTTTGGTTTTACAAAAAATAGTGTCTGATGTGATCAGTTTACTAGCATTATGTATATTATATTTATACATTAGTGCTGGGAAATGGCTAATCATGATTAATCACATCCAGAATAAAGATATTTGTTTATAATGTATATATAAAAACACACACAGACAGTATATATTTAGAAAATATTTACATATATATATATTATATATATAAGCCTAACATATTTTTCTTAAATATATACCTATGTGTGTGTATTGATATAAACCTAATAAACACACACACACACACACGTTATGTACACAAAAACATAAATTTTTGGATGCAATTAATCACGATTAATTGCTGCCAAGCACTAATATACATACTAAAAATAAATACAATGCATGATGAATAGTAAACACAAATGCCTTAATTTATTTGTCTTTTAATTAGAATGTAGAATTTATGCGATCCACATAGAATTCATTTGAAGTTCTATATACACAGCAAGAGAAAAAATATATATACTGTATACACACACATGCAGCAACATGTACGCACAAACACATTAGCAAGGCCTTTCAACTCAGGTTTTACATGAATGGCCACACATTCCTGAACTCTCCTGCTTCTGAGCTTTATCTAAAGTCAGGGCTGATGTGAAACAATAAAGTTATGAGAGAAAGGAAAAGCTTATATCACTGTGGGCTGCATGTCATGATGGGGCGAAGCTGCCCCACTGTTTAAACACCCACTGCCTCCTTTTCTGGTGGTCCAAAACAGCATAAAAATGAAAGACATAGCATTGAACTCCACGTAATGTTTAAAACACGACAAACGCAACAAAATTCATTTATATTCAGAAATCCCAACCTCCACAAACACACCACCTCCATGCCAAAATTTCCCGAACACACGCTCTCTGTCCCTAACGTTATGATATACGAAGATCCCCACATGTTGCAGCGCAAACAGTCCTTCTGGCAGGCACTGCTGCTGATTTGACTTGGAAAACACTTTCACCCCAACCCCGTGGTCACGGACCGTTGCTTCGGGATCGAGGTGCTGTTTTGAACACATATAAACCAACAAGGCAGAGATGAAACCACCGCACATAGAGGGCATCACATGTCACAATGCACCAGACAAACTCCCCAGACCCTATTCTATTCAAATGAACAGCTTTGAATGCCATTTCCCTACTCTGACGGCCTTGATACGGACGTTGGCTTCGCTGACAATACAAATGCATCGACTGGACACACATATCACAGTCGTTCATTCAATGCAATGTCAAAAAAACTCCCAACCCTAACAAAGAACACAGCAAGAACAGCCTATTTGAGAAAAGCCATGAAACAACTGGGAGTTTGACACATAATAATGTACAGTCAAAAAAGTGGTAAAACATGGCGATTAATCTAATTGAAAAGTTTTTGAAATAACACAGAAATAGTGTATTTTTTTTCAAGGCGACGCAGCACACATACAGTCCTGACAGGAGGAAACATGACAAACACCTTAATCTTAAAGCCACCATTGAAACGGAGGAAAGTGAAAACACACTTGCTCACGCGCCCACATCTGTTTAGAATTAATTCCTATGGAAAGTCAAGTCAAATGTCACATGGTTATCTTTAGCTGACTGTGTGCAATCAGGCTGAAGACAGGAGCACGGAGCACCGTAACACTGCACAGGGGCTTGTGGGTGGACCGGGCCGAGGTGCTAGCTTGATTTTAAAGGCCGTCTGACCATAAGCAGACTGTTTTCCCTTGTGTTACTAGAACGGGGTGTCTTAAACGCTCAAAGGTAAGCGTCAGTTTCTGGCTGCCATAGCGAAACCTCGGAATCTGAAGAAAGGCTGAAGAAAATCTTCAAACAAGAGAGAAAGGGATTACATAACAAAAGGTTAAATTATCTGATACAATGCTTCGATGACTTAGAAAAAAGCTCTTTTAAGCATTTAGCGGAAAACTATGAGCACAGTCTGAAAATGCGTCTGGTGTTGTTAGCCTTCTGTGTTGTAACTCAGAGAAGCTTTAAAAGACCGTTGAAAGGACTGACAGCGTACAACCAATCAAGAGCTGAAGCGGAGGATGAGAGCCCGAGGTGCAACTCAGATTGACATGTGTATAGAAGATGAGCGTAACAATTGCCTTCACTGTCTTCAAGTCAATGGAGTGACACAAAACATGACCTTTAAAGAGAAGGAGGGAAATGCAGTCAGAGAGGAATTCAAAGGTTGATGTATTGTTTTAACCGACTAGTTATCTTTAAGCAACACAGAGGTAGGCTGTGTGAATAATAAGAAACTCAACTAGGCCACAACGCTTCATATTTTTATTATGACAGCATTGAGAGGCCATCCTGATTGTTTCGATTTTATTTGCATTTTACTGTTTTGTTATTTTAAGTTGTGCTGAGCTATGATGAATCAGCCTGCAGGCCAGGAGAGATGAGTGAGAGCAAGCGTCTTGGCACGTGATGATATGATGACATACTGGATTGCAGTATGAAAGAAGAGAGAAAGAGAGAAAGAGAGAGAGAGAACCAGGTGATACATCATTGCTAGTGATTGTCATCACAGATATTCCTTTCCTGTTGGTAAGCTGTTTTTACCAATAACAAGGAATTATAAGTAACAAATCAGTAAATCACAGTCAATTAACTCAAGCCCTGAAATTCTGATGATTTAAATATTAAACAACAACGTTTCACAAGCTTTAAAATATCAGCACATTTTAATATTGTGAGTCTAAGGTCTAAGAATAAGTTCTGAAATGCTATGGAAATTTCTCGATTTTTAAAGAAAAAACATGTAATCAGCTCAAAAACTATGATAAAATATTTATTTTCATCCAGAAATCAGCTGGAAAGGTTATGAAAACTCACTGGTCAAAAAGGTTCAATTTTTTAAATTGAGTTTTGAGTTTTATTCAAAGGCACCAACAACAATTTTACAGATTTATTGTCATTAAGAAGCATTTATTAGCAAAATACTGCTGTTACATGAATACTTGTAACCACTTTTTGTGGTTCAATTGCGGTTGTATAATTATTGTATATCAAAAAATGCCCATAATTCAATTAGCGCTTATGTCTAACTTTACCAGTATGATTTTACTTAACATTTTTTCAAGCCTATAAAGGGTACTTTGAATTTGATTTTGAGAAGTGGGACCTTGAGAGCTTTGAATTGCTTCAACAAGGAAAATTACATGACGGATTTGCAACCATATCTTATAAAGTCAAAGTCCTAAGGAAGCCATCCAGAAGACAGCAGACGCATCCCTCAGGCTTACTGTAATTCAGTCTTGCTCAGTCAAAAATTCTGAAGTTAGGTTAAAAATGAGGTGCTGCTTCTGTTTGGTATTTTCAGCGAGGGTGTGTGGAGTTGCTGTGGTTACTATTACATATGCAGGCATGTGGACAGGTAACTCTCAGATGTCTCAGTAGTGTTCTGTTGTATATATAAACGAGACTTGGGAATGTCAGGATCCGGGGAGTGACTGTGCTGTTGCAAAGCATCTGTGCTGGAGAGTCACGCATCTGAGGAGCTGTGATTCTGAATGTGGTTGGTAGTGTTGATTGTTGAGGAACAATCATGGCATTGTGTTTGATCAACCTGAGGAGGGATGGAGTACAGACCGACGGTGATGAGCAGATCATCACCAGTTCTTCTGCAGCCAGCCGGACACGTGTTCATAAACCAACAGCATTACTGCGCCGCCTATATTCAGAAACAACAGTTATGGAATGGATCATTGTGAGATGATAAAGGGATAGCATACCTAAAAATTTTAATTCTGTCATCATGTACTCATCCTTGTTCAAACCTTTATCCTGCTGAACACAAAAGAAGGTGTTTTGAAGAACCAGAACCAGTTACGATTGTCTTTTAGTGTATGGATAAAAAAATACCGGGATGTTTCTCAAAATATCTTTTTTTTTTTTTTGTTCCTCAGAAGAAAAGAAAATGAGTTAATGATGACAGAATTTTAATTGGTGAACTATCCCTTTAACATAGAAAAACTAAGTGCATTATTTATGTTACCTGGTCCAAGTCTCATTATCTTGGGGATCAGTCCTTTGTATAAGGCAAGATATCTGCAGAAAGGAAACACACACACACACACACACACACATCCGTTACATTTATTATAAATACATTTCTTAACTTCTGCGGGATACGAAAAGAGAAATGTAGAAAAAAATTAACGAATAACAAAAAACAAAAACAAAGAGTGTAACAAAAGCAGTCTATTCTGCTTATGCACTATAGTCAAAGCCATTTGATTTGTATGAGTAATGGACTAAAATGTAAACTGATATTCAAATGTCAATAACACCTAATAGGCTTAACTTTGGGCTTTTATTTACAAGGACCAACACACACACACATACATACAGTGAATCTCATCCAACACAAAAAGAAGGTCAACCAACTGTACTTGATTAAGGCATTAAAACGAACTTCATTGGTCTGGTTGGGGAAGCTCAAACACGTCATGCCTCACGTAAGCTCGACTGACTGAAGTTTTAACGTTTTGGTGAAATGGACTTTCAATAGGACAGAAATCTCAGGTTTCAGTAAAAATATAAAAAATTCTGCTTTGAAGATAATGGGTTTGGAACAGTGTAAGTGTGGGTCTTTTGGTTTAGAATGATATGAGGGTGAATAAATGACATCCCTTTAATATTTGATTGCATTCAAAATCTTCTGAAGCCACAGTAAAGATTTGTGTAAGAAAGCAGATCAGTCATATTGACACCTTTATAATGCATTAATGTTATTCTTAGAGCTTGAAAATTCACTTCTTTGTATGGAAAAGAGCAGCACTAACATGCTTTAAAATTATTTTGTGTATAACTGAAGAAATTTATACAGGTTCTAAAGGAAAAATGGGTGAATAAATAACAGATTTTTCTTTTTTCTTTGTTCTTTTTTGTGACTGATCTATCCCTTTAAGGCAATTCATCTCTCTCTCTCTCTCAGGCTCGGTCTGTCTGTGATGCTGGAACAGGTATAGGGCACTAATAACTGGTCTAGTTGCGTACCTGCCCTAATGTGTTCAAGCTGATTTCTGGCAATGGGCCTGGCGGTCTCCCTGTCCCAGCCTCTGTCCTCTGCTTGTGCTGGTGTTAATAAGGCTTGAGCCACTTCCTCTCTGCCCCGCTGTCTGATTAGACTGACCCGCAGAGCGCCGTGCGCCTCGTTAGGACCTGCTTAACGACGTCTCCCATAGGGACCACTAATTAGCCAGGACTGTGTCGTGTTAGAGGGCTGGACAGGATGGGGTACCCTCTCAGCACCCCTAAAACTAAAACAGCTCCAGTGTCTCTCTCTTTAACTCACTCACACACCCTGCCTTGCCCAAGATCAGGCCTCAATTCTTTGCCTCTAATAACAAACGAGTTTGCCGTTCCCTTTGTACAGAGTGAATGGGGCCAATCAAGGCCCTGAAGGGCCATAAAACTACTGATTCTCTCTCACAGCTTCCCATGAGGCCTGTCAATTCAGATGTAGAGAGAGAGACAGAAAGACGCTATATGGGCACTATTAGAGTCTCCACTAAGAAACAACAGCCCACGTCAGAATCGACACAGTGTTTACACAACGAATGTACACAAGTTCTATTAACACGCCAGCTGATCTCACGCTGGTTGAAAGAGTTTCCATTAAATGCCATTTTTGTGCACAAGGTCTTATTCTTATTTGTCATAGTGTGCTAAAAAATGATCTATTATAAACATAATACATATACTTTAAGTTTTTTTTAGGAAATAACAAAACATAATGTCAAGAAATGTAAATAATTGTATGTATATATATATATATATATATATTAGATATCATAAACATGCTTATTACAAAATATGTGTATTAAAGTCATGGTGTATTAATTGCATTAATACATTTTTTATACTTTATTAACAGACTTTATTGTAGCCCCTCATCTTTTTTATTTCATGGATCAATAAAATAAAAATAAGTAAGTAAATAATTAAATAAATATGTTTTATATTTAAAATAAATAAAAAAGCTCATTACAGAAGACGTGTATTTAGGTCATTTTTAAACCATTTTTAAAATTCTTTTTTGTGTACTTTATTAAAAAACAAAAATAATAACAACAATAAAAATCAGCCTTATATCATTCACCCATAAGTTTTAGGACATGATGTGATGATGGTAAAACAACCATCCTGTTTATGGATCCAGATCAAACATCCTCTAAAATGTTAGGTTTATGTAATTCAAACAGATCTAGACAAAAGAAGTGGCACTAAGTACTCATTTTTATAATTCCAGCATACAGCTCAGAACAAAAGGAAAACATAATTACACTGAGATTTAGAGGGTGTTTAAATATGCTGATTGCCAAAACTTGCCCTCTTGTCCCCTGTGGGCAGAGGATAAACATAAAATGTTGTATAATTTTTCTTGTAGGTGACCCTCAAGGCAGTTCTGGTTGGTTTATAATGCCTCTTGTCGGGTGTAATTTTGACACCTGTAGCGGTCGGGTGATGGCCTTACCCCTCCTCACGGCACACAAGAGCCATGGTCTGAAAGCAGCTGCGGTACTTGACCTCCCCTGGAATGGGCTGAGGACCCTGGATACGGCTTTTGGCGACATCGAAAGGAATGTTCACACAGGACGAGACCGTTCCTGACACCAAACCGATAGCAAACTTCCTCATGAATTCTAGTCGAGGGTCCTGGTATACATACAGACAAAGAAATCAGTTACAGCAAGGGAATTATCAGTAAGGGATTAATGATGATAAAATAGCTGAAATAAGTGCTATATATTACGCTAAACTATTCCTTTAAATGATAAAACAATAGCTGTTTGATGATAGTTTTATAGTCAGAGCCATATTATTCAAAATTCTAAGATAACACTCTAGCTGATATGAAAATGCAAATGAACGCATATAAAGACAATGTAAGCACATAAAGGAGCTAATAAGGAGGAGAGATATGAAAATGCGGATGGAAAAAGCATAAGCGAGTGATCGAGCAAAAGAGGACTAAAGAAAGAAGTGAAAGAAAGGGGGCATGGAGTCAAGGATGTTATGGCAAAGCTGGAATAAAACCTCAGATCATTTTATGGTAGCCGGGCACAGATTAGAGTTTCACGAGAGGCTTTGCTATTGGCTGAAGTGGGTCACGTGACCAAGGGCAAACTTTGGGAGAGGATTTATAAACAGAGTTCATGCAGGCAGACTGGAAGGCATATGGGGACAATTTGGGTAATTGGGCTGCGACTCGACACTGGTGTATTACTGTACAAAAAGAAGCCCGAACCAGCGCAGCTCTGACATCTAATTGGCCAGGAGATTTTTTACAAATGACAGCAGCCCAGCAGCGACACGCAACATCGACAGCTAAACCTGAACATCGCACTGTAGGGGAGGAGCGTCGATGTGTAACAACAGTGCTCCGCCTTATGTATAGCTTCCAACACTAAACACTCCCTTCAACGCCATTACGTTTGCAGCACACTTTACCGATGTTCTCAGAAAAGAGTCGTCGGCTTCACAGCGAACGCTCCTTAAATCTCAAAGTCTGTGCAGGATTTGATACCCCTGCAGAAGGATCACTGATTTCAATCCTAATCCCAAGCGAATGATGCTACACTTTAAAAGCCACTTTAGACAGTCAAATCAGAGATGGTGAGCTCTGCCCTTTTGCATGATTGAGCACTGGCGGTTTCTGGCTTCTCAGCCAATGACGATCTTAGCACCAGATGAAGGGGGAATACTAATCTTCAGTAGGACTTCAACTGTAAACCCCCCCCCCCAACAAATACCTCAGTCTGCTTCCAATTAGTTCATTTGAGTAAATCTAATGCTCCAGTTTATACATGTGGAGCAAGCGTATGGTAACGTTTCCATTAAACAAAATTAACTTTTGTTTGGGAGTTGAGCCCTGCCGGATGTGTAATCTGAACCTTTGAGGATGTGATGGAGAGCAAACAGGGAAGGTATTAGTGAGGTTTATCTTAGCAGCTCCTCTCCTCCTCCCTCTCCTTTTCTCTCTCTCTCTCTCTGCTGATGTGCATGACTGATCCTTCCTTCAATTTGCTAGGCGACATATTCAGTCATCAGCCTGTAAATATGTATGTTAAAAAAACTCTGGCTTTGGTATTGCTTTTAGACTTGCATCTTAAATTTAAAACGTTCTGTGATGAACAACATTGTACAATCGTTGTAGTTTTCGACCAATGAAAGTGTGAAAGAAAAATGTGGACCTTTATGCATGGAATATAAAAGGAAAGGATTTTCTTATACATTTAACATACAATTCATTAAAAAAAATCTACATTTCTGTTAAGACAGCCTCAAATCTTTTCAGTATAGATCATGCCATGATAAAAATGTAACATTTTTGAAGAGGTGATCCTAAACGTGAAAAAGTCAAACAATTTCAAGAAATAGGTTGTTTAACAAATTTTCAATCATTTGTGACCATTTATTAATATGTTGTATTTATATGTATGCGACAACCTATATCCATACAGGACTTTTGAATGTTGTATGAATTTGTGTACAGCATATTTCCAGTAAATTTAAGGAAAACATCCATATTTCTTCTAATAGTAAAATATGATTTATACAGACCTGCATTTGTCTTTTACATGTAAAAATCTATTTTCATAGTCTGAAACAGTACGCAAATATTACTTTTGAAGGTATAAAAAAAAAAAAAAAAAGTCTCATTGTTTTTTGCCCTGACAGTTAAAGTCATCTGTTTCGGACCCCTTTGACTTTCAGTGTAAGGATAAAAACAAACAAAATATTCTTCAAATGATCTTTTGAAATGCATGGAACAAAGAACGCCATACAGGTTTGGAACAACATGAGGGTGAGAAACTGGATGAACTTTTGGCTGAACTATCGCCCCTTTTTTTTTTTTTTTTTTTTTACCTGACTGGCAGGTATGGCATCTTTAACGTTGAAGTAGAAACCAAAGTAGATCATGTTGAAAACACCATGCCGTCCTAGTGTGGAGGTCAGGCCCTTATTAAGCCCACGTAGACCGTAGCCGTCTGTGTTTATAATTGTTCTGGCCTGTGCAAATGTAGACGGTTGCTGCATGGAGAAAAACAGAAAGCAACAACATTAGGGCCCTCAACACGAATGACTAAGATGTTTGTGACAAGACAAAGGCAAAAACAATACCAAAAACGACAATTAACAGCTGTAATCTCTTACCACTTTGAATGAATCCCTGTTGGCCTGTAGGCTCACTTTCACTACTTCAAATGGATTTACAACCAGAGCCTCGGTTAACCCTGACCCCAGGCCAGCCACAGAGAGAGCCTAGCATATTGAAGCAGGCAGAATTACATTACGAGAGAACATGACGCCACATGACAAACGAGAAAGACACAGAGACTATAAAGAAAGTCGCTTTGTGTTTAATTCAGAACAGACTGTATTTTTTAGATGACCAGTCAACACTTAAGGTATGTCACACAAATCCCGTAACTCAAAGGAACAATGCTACTGTGACACTTAGCCTTTTAGAAACGTGTTTGTCCAGACGCAGAGCTTGACTTTAACCCACAAATGAATGAACGAAACTGCCACCGTCAATCATTCTCAGGGGTTAGAAAGGAAAAGCAGACAGGAATCAAAGATGAATGAACCGGCTCAGACAAAATGACTGGGACAAAGATAAATTACTTCATGTGTTGCAATAACAACTCAACTGTATGAGAGACAAAAGCTTTCATATTTTCATATTAGCTGAACAGAGAAGCATTGACTCTATAGTTCACCAAATTAACAGCAGTGTTCATGTTAGCATAGTTTTTTAGTTATGGTTTGTCTTTTGATGAAGACATGTCATTTCAATTTGGTTAATGCTTTACCATGCTATATTAATTTGTTATGCATTTGACACTGACTACAATATCTGACTGCAGTGTCACACACTTAATCTCAAATGTACATTTTTCTGTTTAAATATGTAGGTTTAGAGGTTGAATTTTTTTGTAAAGCCTCTTATGCTCACCAGGGTTGCTTTAATGAAAAAAAATATGAAATAAACAACAACAACAATTTTTTTTTGCCAAAGAATCATTAGGATATTAAGTAAAGATCATGTTCATGAAGATATGTTGTAAATTTCCTACAATAAATATATTACAACTTAATTTCTGATTAGTAATATGCAATGCTAAGAACTTCATTTGGACAACTTTAAAGATGATTTTCTCTTATATTTTTTGCACCTCAGATTTCAGTTTTTCAAATAGTTGTATCTTGGCCAAATATTGTCCTATCCTAACAAACCATACATCAATGAAAAGATTATTTACTCAGCTTTCAGATGATGAAAAATGTACACTTATGACTGGTTTTGTGGTACATGGTCACATATTGTAATTATTATTAATTTGAAACCAATTTTGATTGTATTTTAATGCATTTTAAAACGTGATTTATTCCTGTCGTGATAATCGCATTATGAATAACATACTTTATTAGTATGAAAACATTCACTGCCTAACATTTTATGAAAACATAAAATATGTATGTATGCATGTATATAAATAAATAAATAAATAAATATAACATTATTAAATATGTATGTTATATATATATATATATATATATATATATGAATGTATATAATATTATATTATATATGTACACTGCCCTCCAAAACACCCCTGGCAAAGTGTGGTTTCAGCTTAAATCCTTATGATTTTTTGACGCAAATACTGTACATTAAAGTAACTTTACATTATCATTGAAGACCAGCAATAATAATAATAATCTTCAATTTGATTACATAATATTGGCAATATTTACATGCCAAAGTTGAGCTAATATAGGAGGAACTGGACTGTGATGTCAGTAGGAAGTGTCCAACTAGTGTGAATCATCTTTGGGCAATCCTTCAGGAGGCTTGGAGTAATATATCAAGTCAATGTTTGAATAAACTGACAGCTGGGATGCCCAGATTATGCAAAGCTGTAATAACTGCTAACGATGGATATTCTGATGAATCCAAAATGTAAGTATTTTTTTAATAAAATATGTTTGTTTTGTCCCTTATCAGCACAAAATGATCACAAATTAAAAAGGCTTCATGCCAATATTGTCCAAAATTGTTTGCAAAGATCCTTATCTCACAATCAACAATAAAAAAAAGACATAAATCAACAAACATTTCCGTCAGTAATTCTGTGGAAGATTAACCCCATTAAACAGACTAATACAATATGTGGTAAAATTTTATTCTTATGATTAGTGTCTCTCCATTCAAGCACTTGACCCCGTATATCTGCAGGCTTCAGGCCTACTTAAAGAGGGACAAAGAAGATCTTTGAGTGTGTTTGCATAAGGTGAGCTGTGGATAGTCTACACCCACACCCTCAATTAATACGAAATTGCATGTGTGACGATTACACTCGTGCATTTTGCCTTTTTGTGTGTGTGTGTATGCGTAGCCATGTATACAAGCTTGTGCACACACCGCAAGACAGTGTGAGAGCCTCATTACTCATTTTCTGTCTGAAAACCGGACATCTCCTTGACCGTGTTTACAGAGCCAGCCACCCGCTCTTTCCTTTTTTATTTGTCATATTACTGCATGTCTTTATCAATCATTCGGAAAGGTTTCAGCTGAGGGGCGGAGCCACAGCTCAGTGGCTCTGTTGAATTCACTCACACACTCCATGGATCAATCTTCCCAGCGCCTGTGGGCTCTGTGTGGATTGACGTCTCTAGCTAGAGTGGGCGGAGACAGGTGTGATTGATCAGGCAGGTGAATGTTTTGCCTCTTCTTGGCTGTTCGACGAAGCCGTGGACGCGAGAGCCGCTGCCGGGCTCAGCCGTCAAGCCTACTGTCACATTGATAGACTGCTGTCAAAGTAATGGGCTATCTTTCACATGCCTCGCTGAGCAGCATTTATCTCGATTACACTAGGTTCTCGCTGCCAGCACGCCATGTAATGAGGAGAGTGCTTCGCTTGACTGTGAATGTGATTGTGTGTATAGTATCAGTGACTGTGAGTGTGTGTGCTTGTATCAGATGACTTACCAGGCTGGATGATAAAGGAGTAAAGCTCAAAAGCTTCTTGTACTGCTCAAAGGTAAAAAACTGCAAAAAAAGATCAGAAAAACCTGTCAGGAAGTGTTTTCAGACGCAACATGCATTCACATACATGCACACAGACAAGATGAATGCTCCCACCCTAAGCAAACAACTCAACTGTAGTGAATGAGAACACTCAAGCTGTCAACATCTCTGAGCAAACACAAAAACACACAGGCGACTAGGATGACGTATAATTCTTTATATCAGTGAAGATTTGCTCAGCTTGACAGATATTAGGTAATAAAACATCCCGAAAGACTGATGGAGGCCTGTTAGGTAGGTTTAAAATCAACAGATTTGGAGCATCATGGATTCATGGATCAGTGTTAAATGAATAGAAAATTCTGTCAGCGTTTACTCAACCTCATGTCGTTACAAATCCGTGCGATTTATTCTGTGCTAAACAAAAGGAATTCCTAGCTACTCTTTTCATATAAAGTGTGTGAGGACACACCATAATCCAAAAAATGCCATAAAACTTGCCAAGTTATAAAATAGTTCTGTGTGATGAACAGAACAGAATTTAAATTATTATTAACAGAAAACCTAGCATAACATAAGGGAACATATTACTATTATTACTACCTTTTAAGGCTAAAAATTTTACAAAAATATTCCTTTAAGAGTGTTGCCCCAGATGAAATTTTTTTTTTATTTCAGCATTGTAAAGTTAATTAGAATAAAACAGAGTAGCATGATGTCTGATTTCTGAACAAACAGTGCTTTTGAGTCAGTTATGTTTTTCCCTGAACAGGTTAATCTAGTTCACTTTGCATTATTCTGTAAATAATCTCTGAGTTAATGACCTTTTTCATTTTCAGTGAAAAACTGCTTAAATTTTGGCCTGTTTGACACAAAACTATAGTACATGAAGAACATTTAATATCCATAAAACCTTTCACTAACACTTTACTTAAAGCTTTTATGAATAATGCATTATAAAGTAGTTTTAATGCATTAATTATGCTATGTAATGCACCATATAATGCATTGTACAGTCTCATTAATAATTGTAACCACAATCGATACATTATAACAACTAATACATTCATTGTTAGACTACTCGTTTTAAATTGGGTTATAATTATTTACGACAAGATATCATGTACTACAGCACACGTTATAAATGATTATAATAGCCTTTAATAAAGGCTTCAAATAAAGTGTTACCAACATTTCCATTACACAGAAAGTTCTTTACAATGGAAAAACGTTTGAAACGTAGAAGCTCCAGGTCCCATTCACTGAAAGAAAGTTACCAGTGTATTATTCAAAATTGACATGAGAATGATTACATGACAGAATTTTCAGGTGAACAAATCCTTTATGACAAACTGTTAAAGCATGTCAAGTCTACCGATCCAAAGCTTTCCAATAATGGAATGAAACCCCTTCCAGATGTTTTTTAGATTGGAAAAGTGAGACATTAATGTGCTCGCTCTCCTTTCAGACACCCGATTGGAGGTGCCCATAACCAATGGCCTAAAGCCACAGCGAGTGCTCATCTAAACTCAAGAGTGTATATATGTACTGTTTATACATGATACTAAAGTGAGGCCGGTAGCAATCTTTGGCCATGTAGGTCAATATTGGGAGTTCTCAACAGCAAACACATGTGGCATGACGACAAACATAGAGAGGGGATGAGTGTTTTTGATCCCTCCTGGCTAGAGCCGGTATGTTGAGGACATACGTATGTGGTCTGTGTGTATGTTTACACTCGAAGGCCAGGTTGCAAAGATCAGAGTCTGTATGGTTTAAGTGATGAGTTTAAGCTCAGAGTCGAATGTGGTTCCTGTTACCTTTACTGCTCTCTTTGGGGTCTCGGCCAAAATGGGGGGAAGGATTCCCTTGTAGAAGCCGTACACTCTGTTGAGGAAAAGACATCACTCATTGGGTTTGGGACATATGGTAAATGCACACACAACACTTAAATGTCTGTTTGGCCAATTATGTGTGCCGTAATGAAACCAAAGTTTAGTTTGAATCTCATAATAAATTTGATAAATGAATAAAAAAATAATAATTCTCAGTCCATTGAATGAGTGCTATAATTTAATCTTAAAATCTGAATCTACAATCTGAGTTTAAATTAGCAACAGGATTAAAGGTAAATAACTAACTTTTATGTATTTATTTGTTTCTTTGCCAATTTCTGTGCCAATACTGATAGATAGTTATCCAGAATGATATCTGCCGATGCCGATAATGATCGTTTGATAGTCAATAACAGAGCTATTATTTTCAATTAATTTGTTTGCTAACTAACAAACTGTTTACATTGTATAACTTTCCTGAGATAAAGGCACCATGAAGTGAAATATTGTTCACAAGCTGTTTTATTGGCATCTTTCCGCAAATGAAACAGAGTGCTTACAAGAGACATGATCCATTTTGGTAAACTGCACTTTATTTTTCAACAGACCTTCTGATGTTTATTTAGGTCATTTTTGTGCTATAACTAGCATTAAAGTGGAAAAGAATTGCACTTTATGCTGCAGCGTTCGGTCTCGTTACATTTAAGAGTATCTAAATGAGATTCATTGTTTGAATTTCATGAATTGACCGAATTTGAAAGATGAGACTAGAAAGGTCTCATATCCATAGAAAAACTATGGATCTGGCAACCCTGGATTGAACTATGGATGACTCATAGGGTCAAATGCTTAAAGGCACCATTTTTAAACTGTCACTGCATGATTGTCACGTTAATTTTGACAGTGCCATATTGAACACAAGTAATTCTTTTTCAAACACAGTATGCAGTCTGACATGTTTTTCCACCACATTTTGATAGACAGGATATAATCTTTTTTAATCATCAGCTGATTTTGAAAAATCAGGATTTGATTGGCCTATACCGATTATTGTCCGATAAATTAGCGAATCTCTAATATATATATGGCTTAAGCCAGTTTCAAATATTTCACAAATAAGGATTAAGTAATTGACCAAATGTCTAATACACGGAAGATGTGATTAACTATTTCACATCTTCATGGTGATACACATAAGAACGCCAAAACCTTTGCTGTGTGAATACTGTGGAAATCCACCCCCAATACATGCATTGAGCTCAACTACGGTTGTAATGCACTACTGTTTCCAGGGTACTGTTTCCAAACCAGAACAGGTTAAACTGGTCTAAACACACAAACAAGCACTTATAAATGAAAAACAAAAGCTCACAAGCAAAGGACTACACTTTTAGGTTTTCAGTGTCTTAAACGATTAAGACGGTCAAATCATCTCTTGGCATTAGTGTCAAAACGGGTGAGATTCTTTAGCTTCTGCTATATAATTATTAATAATGACTTCTTAAGAAACTGTCACACTGTTGCAGCAGAGAAAACAGCTTTAAGGGTACTTATCAAATAATAGAGTTAGAAGTGCAAATAGACATAGACAGTAACTCCTGACAGGAATCTGTATGATAAGCAAATGAATACAAACAGTCTTTGCCTTCCAACAGCATTATCACTAATATCTTTTCTCATTTGAATATACAGTACTTAGAAAGCTGAAATGTGTTTGAATTAATCTCGATATCACCTTAAACTTATATCAAGGCTATACTTGCATAACTGTCGTGATATGGGTTTAACGTTGTAACGGCATAAATTTTATCTCAACCAGAAAACGATCCTAATGTGTTGGCCTACCATGCTGTATCTTAACAGAAACTTTTTTTTATTTTTTGTGACAGTTCAGTATTTTCTTTGATTTTAAATATCATACGGGATCTCTTGGACATTCAGAGCCTGCTTAAGCAAAAAGCAACCAAAATAAGTGTCCGCATTTTGAGATTCCAGTCTGATCAATGCTTCAGCACGTTCTTGCCACCCCTAAACGCAGACATGTGCACTTTGAGAAGCAGACATTGTTTGGAGAGCACATGTACTTTTTATGAAGTTGAAACCTGACTCTGTTATGCTTTCTGTCAATCTGAGAGTCAGGACAAGCCTGAGCAAGGGAAACACCTGAGCTTTTCTTCTCGCTCCTCATTCTCTCATACAAAAACTCAGCAGTATGGTAAAGAGCTAACATTTACCTAGAATTGTGTGTTTAGTTTTGGTATTGTAGTAATATGTCAAAAAGACAAGGTCTGACATTGGATTTATTATAGTGTGATATAATTGGTTAGTAGGGATGACAATAAATATTGACGCATGAAATCATCAGGTCATTTGGCCTATTTTCTTTTAAAGCTGTATTAGCTCAAGACTTGCAGTCAAAGAATTCAAAAGATGATTTCATTCTTTGAAGTTCACATAACGTCCATTTTAAAGTTAAGAAAGAGGATTATATCGTTTTGTTCAGAACTGAAAGTAGTTTATCTAGAAATGTAAAAAAGAAAAAAGTAAATACATTATATAGATGCACTCATTAGTATTTATATCAACAAATTTAATCTAAAATGTCCCATGAAATATCTCAAAGGTATAAAAAAAAGAAAAAGAAAGAAAGAAAGAGAGAAAAGAATAACATAATATGATAAACCAGTGATCAAACTGATCAAAATTAAACTGCTATCAATAGCAATATTTTGGCAAAACAATGCAGTTTAGATTGCTAACATTAATAACAGATATCATAGACTAACAATAAACAATACTATCACAGCACTTATCAACAGGCTATTGTTAATTTCTGCATATACATTTTTAGCTTTCTGGATAAATAAAAGTATAAATATACATAAACACATAAACCAATTACTATAATGTGATCAGACACTGTAAATTCATTTATCAGATAGCATTAATCCTAACTACTTTGTCAAAAGTTTGGTGTCAAGATTTTTTTGTTATTGCTGTTGATTTGTTTGAAAGAAATTAATAATTTTTGTAACGATGCGTTAAATTAATTAAATGTGATAGTAAACACATTTACACAACAAAAGATTCTATTTGTCAATAAAACATTTTATTATTTAATTCTTTAATTGTTATTTGGTGAGATGCATGAGAGACTTCTGTTAATTATAAAAATATTGAAAAAAAATCTCACTGACTCCAAACCTTTGAACATTAGTATAAATGAATAAATGCTTTAAACATTGTTGTTCAGTGTTGGATTCATTAATTATAAAACCTTAATGCAAAACATTCTGATAATAAACTGCCATTACAAAAAGTATCACAAGTCAATTTATTTTTTTTAAATGCAAGAACATTGTTTTGTCCGTTCTTGGAAAGCTTAGTAAGGTTCTTGCAAATTCCCCACAAAAAAAAAAAACATCATTATGGAAAGTAAACGACAGGATTTTCACGAACAGCCTTACTGATAACCAAAGTTTCAGATCAGGTAACATCCATGTATGCATGTAGGGGTCGGGTAAGAATGAAACTGATTTCTCCATATCAGTTCTAACACGTATTGATATTGAACACACGTGTGTGGACAGAGTAGCGTGACAGTTGCATGTGAACTTCTGTCGTTGTATTGTGAAAACATGCCCGAGCAGTCAACAGAGATGTCCTCGGCTGATTTAGTTGGGGTGTAAATATTTTCGTTTCTGTGAACAGAGATGAGGCGATTAGCGAGCGGAGTTGCCCATGCCATGACCGCCACTCCAAAACCTCTGACCCACGGCTAATTACTACCACACATCTCATGGGATGACAAACAATCTCGATTTCACCAGCATCACGATGTGTCAGATGTCACAAGCATTACTTGTGAGGTGAAATAGCAACAGAGAGGCATTGTGTCGAACGAAAGTGCCTGGCAGAGTGGGCCCGACATGCAGGGCTTTTGTCTGGTGAAACGGAAGCCCCCCTCCCGATGTGGCGCATGCAAACGCCGGCCGCATGGTTCCCGGGTGTGGTCAGTCTAAGAAACATCAGGTGGTGAGATAAAGCTCCAATTTGTTACACACGCACTTAGTACCCCATTTGACTACGCCTGGTTTGACTATGCCTGAATGCCAATTTGACTCTAAATGTAAGCATGCAGTTGGTCCTCGTAAGCAAATGCTCACACATTTAGGTACGTGTGGGTCCAGCTGCTGGAGTTTGTATAGGTGTGATTTGTCTTTGATTTGCATCAAACCCCATTTCTCCCATTCAACTCATAGCCACATCCTTCGACATACAAAAGCAGAGGAAGGAAATGATACATTAACCAAATTGGATAATGAGGCAAAATGTTTGATCCCTGTTATGGGGCCGACCGTCAATGAATCACAGGGAAACGTATATGAAGTATTTACATTTGGGCCTTTGTCTGCTGGAAATAAGCGTACAGTTGTGATCTTACGTGGTGGACCGGGTGACTTCGAGCTTTTCCAGTTCTATCCCTTGTCAACAACCTGAATGCTTGATCTGCAAATATTGTCATTTGCCTCTCGAGGCTTTAACCTTGACATTGGTTTTAGGCGGCACAACGGCTCCAGGCTCATAAATCAAGTGGTGGGGATATGAGAAGCAGGGACGTTTCTTGAGATTTGGCCTGAAATCAAACATGACAGGCAGAGCAAAACAACACCAAGTCATCAGCTAATTGCCTCCAGCGATTAATGCAGAAAAACAGTTTAGAAAACAATCTGATATTTGCATATGAACTAGCATAAATAAAACGTAACGTATTTATATAATCATTTATGGTAACACTTTATTTTAAGGACCGATTCTCACTGTTCAACTAGTTGCTTATTAGCGGTTTATTATTACTAATAAAGCACATATTAATTACTTATTCTGTGTGACCATATATCAGATCACTTTATCCTATCCAATACCTAAACTTTACAAATTAGGTGTTCAGGGAAAACTCTGTGTGTGTTCCCTATTCTAAACCCCATTTATATATTTATAATGGTCGAATATGTAAGGTTTTCTATCCTGTCTTAAAGATAAACAAAGGTGTTTTGTCACACAAATGAATTAATAAAAAGCATTAAAAATATCAAAAATATTAAATCTGCTATACATTACGGGCCGGTTTCCCGTACAGGAATTAGATTAAGCCAGGACTAGACCTTTGCTAATTTAGGACATTTAAGAGTTTTTAGAAACATGTCTGACAAAAATGCATTATCAGTGGGCATTTTAAGACCAAACAATGGCAATGATGTATTTTAAGATATCTCAGTGCAAGCCTTTGCAGTTTATAATGTACGGGAAACTGGCCCTACATGTTTACTGTAGGTCTTACCCAATGGTTGTCACTAATTTCAGGGTATGCAACTTAAAACCGTAAAAGATAAATATGGCATTAACTACACATATTCACTATAGGAAAAAATATAAGCCTTTTGTGTTTACAGGAAACACGTGTCCTTACAATATTCCTGTTTGGAAATCAGTCGTCTAAACACAGTCTGAAACTTCAAAGAATCCACCGTAAGATTTTTTAACTAATAGGCCTATATGCATTTCATGTACAACATAAATTGTATTACTGTACAGAATTCCAGAAATTAAAATCATGCAGATATAAAGTATTGTATGCTTAGATGCAAAAAACATCCATAAGTCATATTGTCTATTCATCAAAGAATTCTGTATCTCAGGTTTTAATATATATATATATATAAAGATTCTTTACATCCAAATCAGCATATTAGAATAACTTCTAAAGGATCATGTGACACTGAAGACTGGAGTAATGGCTGCTGAAAATTAAGCTTTGCCATTACAGGAATAAATTAAAACAATTTAGACAGATAGACAGAATGATAGATAGAATGTTAGGTAGAACAATAGAATGATGGATAGAGCAGTAGAATGATAGATAAAATGTTAGAACTATTAACTACAACTTTTCCCCCAATAAATTCCTTATTTGGTAATATTTGGACCTACTTTGTCTAGTCCAAATAATACAATTTCGAATGTATTTTGGAGCCTTAGCAACTTACCTGCTGCTTGAAGTAGCAACAAAATCTTCTATAAATCACCGGCTAAGACACATACTGTTAAATAATTATGCACAATCAAGCTATTTATATATGCGATCTAAAACTATTAGTGCTTTCTTTCTATGATGATTCACACATGCTACATCATGACGCAAGTGAGTGTTCATAACATTTCAAACAGACTCGGAGCCAAATTCACAGATGGATCTCCAGCTCTGAACTAATTGGTGTGTAGAAGCTGAAGGGCTCGGGTTTCTACCGCACAGAGGGGAGGACCGAAGCAAAATATGGACCGAGAGCAAAAGTGCAACGCTGGCCCATACAGCAAGAGCATGTTTATTTTCAATAATAATTTCACAACAGTAACTCCCACCACCATTTGTGTAAATTAAAACTAAGTGGTTCAGCCTGGGGCTGATCATGCTAGCAGCTACTGTGTGGTGATCCCCGCCACAGCACAAACAGTCGGAGGGTGATAATTGGTTTAGAAGAAAGAAGAGGCGTAATCTGCAGGGGAGGCCTGCGGGATGCAGCCGATGACAGCTCCGTGGAGAAGGAAAAGTACCATGCATCTCTGCGTCAATGTCACCTGGGGCAACACGCACACATATACTTTCACACCCTGCTGCGGATCAGCTTTAGATTCACTGTAAAGCTGTCATCTTGACATAAACAGAGTTTTCTTTCAAGTCTGCACACTGTCTGGGATCCGACACGTGCCTCATTTTGTGTGGCGGAGGGAGGGAAGGGAAAAGTAAAAGGAAAGCAAATCATTTGGAGAGGAAAAAATAAAAAAAGGAGGGGGAGACAGAAACTGATAAATCTCTGCCTCAAGCATATTACATCATATGTGTGATTTCCTATGACAAGAAGCAGTTAACATGACACACGCTGAGCATGCCACTGCTTAATATAAACCTATGACTTCATTGGCTTGTTTGAGATTGACACACTGCGTATTCTAGAGCAGGTGGGCTTAAAGTTTGTGATTTTTGTACACCAGGTTTACTACTTTTCCAAAGCTCAAAACATTCCCTGTCACCAGGTGTATGTTGTCACCATGCATAAAGCAGGCATGTGTGCCTAGTTTACACTGAATACATGAAAACAGCAGATGGGAAGTACTGAAAGAAAACATTGCAAACCTGAAGTGTCATTCACGCTTCAGACCAAAAAATGAATAATAACTGGAAAAAATGTGAAATTAAGTTACAAATTAAAGTAAAGCTGCATTTCTAAACCTTTGAATGAATGGCGATGAAGGCGATGAAACTGTACCACCAGACACTTCCATATTATATTACATGAATTACAAAGATCCTAAAAGATCCTGTTTATTTTTGGTGTCTGATATGTCCAGTAGATTACATATATTTTTAAATGAAATGAATGAAATTATTGAGAAATGTTGATGAGATGGCAATACAATACAGTATGGATAGATGGATTGACTGACAAATGGATAAACAAATGGACAATGGACAGACAGACATTTATAACTTACCCTTCATTGCGAATTATAGTTCTGAAACAGTCTCCAAGGCCTTTATAGCTATTTGAGTCAGACTTCCCTCTCTGGATCTGAAACCTGAAACATGAAATGATGCCAACTGGTCAAAACAAGACTTGATTTACAAAAAATATTAATTTACTAACCTTGATTTAGAAAAATTGTACTAATATTAAACTGAGCTCTATTCCATTGATTGTAATCACTTACAAAAAAAATGACCATGCTAATATACTAATCAAAATACTGGTATAATATAATAATAAACTGATGAAAGAAATCGTATTGTTTGTATTTACCATATTAATGGGGCCTAATACCAAAGTTACAAAATTTAAAAAATATAATAGCATTTTAATATTATACACACACACACACACACACACATTTTATAAAGAGCATTAAAAAAAAAAAAACATGATCTTTCAGACCATTTAACTCCCATTTAACATTTTTTACAGCATTCTCCCTCTAAACAAATTTATTTCATGCATGTAATTGCTACATTTCACATTTGGGGAGAAAGCCAAATAACAAGAAAAACAATGAGAACGAATAAATTCTGGAAAACGTCACTGCCGTTCATACATTATGCTCAACATTCTTTCGCTTAGATGAGTGAGAGATCATAGAGCATGACCACCATATGCTATCAATTATCTGTGTGCGAGAAATGTGGGACACTGGCTAATCTGTGCAAAGTGTCGACACAAGTATTAGACGTCTGTCAAAACCCAAACCCCTCTTCTCCCCCGCCTTCTGTTCTTTCCGAGGCGGTGCTGACTTTCTCGGTCCCTTTAGCACAGCGGAGAAGTCAAACATTTACTTAACCCATCCTTACCAATTAGCTTCGCTTCTCCTATAGCCACAGACCTTGTAGCTGCTAACTTTGTTGCTAACATGCTAGTAACTTGCAGGTAACAGTTCTGCAGTTCCATGTAAATTTTTAATACGATACAAATGGTCAAGAGATGTTTTTGTAGCAACAAGCATGCTAGTAACTCCCTAATAAAGCGAAAACTGAGCCGTGTAAATGTTTAACATGGTACCAGCAAAGAGTGCGAGTTTGGAGAAAGGGATTTACTGGTTCACCCCCCCACCCACACACACACACGCCCCATGGCTCATGCTATATAGCTGTTTTAGCACAAAGAAATGGCCAAAGCAACTGTAAGACCTTTGGTACTTTGACACCACACGCTATGATTTATTTATAGGCCGACATGCCAGGACAATTTACAGGAGTTCAGGCTGGGTATCTTTTTGGGCACACAGAGACGATAAATAAAATAACCTTTGGCCTCCAAGCGTGAATAAACGAACTCAGGGTGGAAGACACCGAATAAGAAAGATTCTCCTCATATGGCTTTGACTGCCATGTCAAGAGGTCAGCAGTAAGTCATCCAGGCGGGTGCCTGATGGGGCAGTAAAAGTGGCCTGGGTCCATCGGATGAGAGGGTTTACCGAGGTGAGCAGCCTTTCATATCGGCAACAGATTAACATCTTAGAGGGGTGTCCCCAGCATCCAATTTTGTAGATTCCCAAATAGCTTGTAACTTGTGCTTAAGAACCAGTTAAAAAAGCATCATAAACGAACGTCCAACACCATATTAAAGAGAAAAAAGAAAAGAGGGACTCTGAAACAGCAGGCAGTCAAGTGAGGGGGGATGTAGGGATGTGGGCGTGCAAAAAGATGGGGCACCGAACCAAAAGATTTAAGACCAGTGGAGCTTGTAAACAAATTTAAATCCAGCCTAATTAAAGGCACATGAGAGGGCCAAGGATAGAAGATGGTCTTGTTCCACCAATATCAGAGTTTTCATTCTCTGTAGTACACTGGGATGGCCCAACCCACTGAAGCACAGAGGTGGACGGTCCGCTTTCAGCTGCCTGACTCCACTGCTGACCTTGGGGTCACCTCATTTCCTCATGCCCCTTATCTACCCTGTCATAAAAGCCTTGGACCAAACGTCACAGAAGATAATGGGGAAGATTTGGCAACGAAAGAAGCTTATGTTAAGGTGAACCTTTTGTGTTTTTTACATGAGTCCTCTAGCCACAAGTTCAGGAGTAAAACCTTTAGACAGTTTTGGAGATAGACTTGTACTTGTACTGTAAGAGTTGACGGCTGATTCAGTTGGCCTTGGAGCCAAGCTCCTGTTAGTAAAGTCAACAAACAGAGGAACTGCAAAAAGCCCAAAGGCTTTGTTAAAAGATCCAGCTCTCAGAATCCCTCTCAAAGTAAACCCAGAAAGAAAAGATATACATACAGGTGACGATATCTGTGAGTTCATCAAAATCCTCCAACGACCTTCTGTACTCCGTTTTTATAGGACCAGAGCGCCATCCTGGATAGCCAGGTGAAGGTGAAGGTAAGGCCAACGTGGAGCTTCTACGGGTGAAATGAGCACCGGGGGTAAATAACCCTACCATCTCCACCTGACCCCAAACTCCCTGTAAAATGGCGAACTCTCAGTGCTCCGACAGGAAAGAAAATGAGAATAAAGAGAAGGAGAACACCTCCTCTTTGTATTTTTATAGACAGAAGTGAAGTGTTTCAGGTCCAGGCTGAGTGTTAGGGCCTTGTCCCCTTTCAGACCCTGTATGTAATGGGCCAGCACCAGGTCCGACAGGGGGGGCTGTGCCCTGCTGGAAGACGGGCTTGATGGGTTGAGGCCTAATAATGACGGTGTTAAAAAATAGCCCTGTGGGAAGGGCGGGAGGTTACTGGGTTGATCAAAAGGCTTCAGTTTGATGGGTTTGCCTTTAAAGGGGCAGGCCAAACTTTTAAAAAGGTCTCTTAAATTTGCCTTGTTAAATAAAGGGTATTCCCCCAAAGAATGGAGCATGGAGTGGGAACTGCATTATTTCATTTATGAGTCTAATATCAACCCCATGATAAACAAGGTCCCATGAGCTAAAAACCATCCAGCGAATGCATTCATTACTTTTCTATGACTTCCCTTTTCCTTTTTATAACAGAAACTGTGTGGCTGTAGTTGTGACAGGAAAATTTTTTAAACGGCTGGCATTTGATATTGGCCATCTATGTTTCCAGTCTGGTACAATGATAACCAAATATTGCATGGTATAAGTAAGGCAAAAAATTGCTGGAAAATTACTATAAATTTGTTTGCAAATTTTTGCCAATGTATTGGCTTCAATGTTTTTTTTTTTTCAACTGTAAGAAGTAAAACAAATGGCTGATTTCTTTATAAACTGAATTATTTAGCAATGTTTTTGGTCATGGCATTTCAATTATTCAGTCTTTAATTCTTAGCCATGCTAATATGTTTTCCATTTGCTGCCTCTGAACCGATGACACTTTCATCAAGAGCTGAAATGAGGGCAAATTTAGAAAAAGCGAAACGCGCGCGAGCAAGGTTTCTTTTACACATAATCAGCGGTGCGTAAGAGAATCCAGAAGGCAGCATTAAAAGGAAATCTATTTTTTACAGCCAGACAGTTAATTTTAATGAGCAGGATCATAAAGATGGCAGACGTCCATTGCAATGGTACATGAGGTTAAACCTCTCTAACCTAAATGCTCCAATATGGAAGAGGACCAATCGACCCTCTGTGATCATGCTACTTATGAATATCAACTAATGCTCTGTGACTACATTAATCGGACAGTACACAAGCAAAACACCTTTGATACTTGAGTAGCGTGGTGAATATAAATGTAAAACAAATGAAATGCAATGCTTTTGGAAAACCACAGGGAAATTTCTCTCTTAAAACTGTCTTGATTCAGTGCAGACATACATAGCTGCTTTTCTCTGTTCTTTTTTTTGTTTTTCAGGCTAATACCGCTGGGCCCGTGGCTGGAGTTGGCCTATAAAGCTAAGCCTTCGGACGGAAGGAGATAAAGCAGAAAAGAAGATGAAGATGGGGCAAAGGGGAAGTGATAAAGTCATGGCGCTTGTGACACTGCATGCTTCTAGGTCTCGGTCTGGGTTAGGAAAGCTTGGGTTTCAGTAGCACCACAGGCCAACCTGACCCACTGTGACTGGGGTAATGAAGCTGCCCAAGAGGGGGAGATGGACAAGGAATGACGTCCTCAAGATGACCAGTTTGACATCCCACAAAAACGCTCCCTCTGATTTATACCTCAGGTTTCCAGACTCTGGCTGACTTCTTGTGAAAACGTTGCGTCTCACTTTGCGGAAGACATTCCGAACCCTTATAAGCAACAACAATTACTAAGCAGAAGGTTATCAGAACACTACATGGAAGCTTTACATAAACATGCAGGTTTCATGTTCATCCGACCCCTATTTGACACTTTTAAATCTGGTAGGTTTAACAGAATGAAGCAGAATGGGTTTATAGAGCTGGACTATTAGTAATTTAACACACACAAAAATGCAACATGTGACAGTGTGCTGCAATAACTGAAAAATTACAAAACCGCTAAAGTGGCAGTGAATAATTTCTACAAATTAAAGCAGCATTTGATGTAACAACTACGCGTGCTAAGTAAAGCATAACTACTTAAAATGTTTTCCAAAAATAAAAGAGTGTAAAAAATTTTTAGACAAAATTATAAATCAATGAAATAATAGGAAAATCCTTTTAATTTAATTTATCTGTAGAAAGCAATGTTTTAACTAATTCATACAACTTGTCTGAAAGTGTTTTTTTTTTTTTTTTTTTTAAGTTACATTAGTGCAATATTAATTCATATAAATCTTTTTTTAAAGTGGTAGCAATAAATAAATAAATATATATATATTTTTAATTATTTCTAATCATCCAAAAAAACTTCCCTGAACTAGAAATATCAGATTGAGAGATTCTGGATAATCCGTCTCAGTCCAGTTTAGTTATGGCTGCTTTGAAGTAAGGAAATGGCTGGCTGAGGATGGTGGAGACTCCTTAAGACAGCAGGAGACTGGCACTTATTACACAGACGGTCAGGACAGTGCAGAGAGCGGTCATCAATACTGTACTCTCTGCTTCTTCAGCAGCAGAAACCGGACTCTCTGAATTACAACTCTACATTTGCACCTCTCACCCCCTGCCTGGTAGGAACACGACCGCTGCAAAACAAAACTCTGAAGGAGTGGGTCACAGATGCTGTGAGGCGTCTGACAGACACAGGAGACAAATGAGTTTTCATCAGGCACTTTACTGCTTCTCTAAAACGGCTCATTTCAGCACACTGGGACATTTTTGCTTTATTTAGTATGTTTGTAACATAACGCATTTAGGTGTTCGGGACAACTCCTTCAAGCAGACCTGATTAATACCAGGTCATAATGTGCAATGGCAGTCGCATCAGCAGGAGATCGCACCGCTGGTACCTAGTCACATTACCTGTACCTGAAGAATGTTTCAATATAATCAAATCCAAAGGGATCCAAAACAACACTGAATGCCACTTTCAATTAAAAAGTTTTCAAAATATCTTCATTTGTGCTCCACAGGAAAAAAAAAAAAAGGTTTGTTTCTATATGAAACGTGATATGCTAACAAAATGGAAATGTGTTTAATATAGACATACCATATCTAAGCACCAGATGTGTTACAACAGTTCTTCTCTCATAATTATTATTATTACTAACAGTAGAACACCGATATTACCAACATACAGTAATATTCATATGTCACGCTATCATACTCCTATTTAACCATTGTTCCATTCCAGGAGAGTGAAAACATCCCTTACATATTTAAACCCACAAACGAACAGCGAGCGAATTTGTTAAGGTATGTAAACTTTTCTCTGATGAAAATTTGCTTCATGCTCAGAGCGAGTAGTTTTGGTGCCAAGTTTCATTCTTTTTACCTAAACACACATTTAATGTCATTTAGTCTTAGTGAACTTGAGAACACGGGCATGGAACGGGTTTTAGTGGTTTATATTATAAGATGCCAGAACTTTTGAAATGTCTTTCAGTCTTCAGTAATTACCTCAAACTAATTATTACTGTAACTATTATTGCGTACACCTGATTTTCCTTGATCTGTGTTAAGCTTAGCAGTCAATATCATACTCCGTACACCCTGGTGAAGACTTTGGCCAAAAAATGTCAGTGGTAAGCCACTAATATAAAAGCTTTTTAATTCCCTTTCTAAACCACAAATAGTAGTGCTTTGAGTTATTTTGGACTGGCTTTAGATTTCCCTTTATAATGAAACATGCCACAACCAATGTTCTGCTGACTTCTTTCACTGGAATTGTGAGTATTTACTGTCCGACTGCTGATGTGATTGGAGTCTCGGCTTCCTATAAGCACAGATAGCCACAGTCGGATACCTGTGTGCAGTTTACACTGTCGGAGCCGTCAGCCAGGGCAGGGTAGGATTAAGAGATTGCTGGAGCACAGCTGAGCGACATGCTGCTTTACTGGGCCGGATCGGCTCTTAGTCCTCTGAGCTTTGAGCCCTGCTGTTTAAGGGCTGGTTGAGGGATTCCTTCAAGAGTGCACCAGGGTTCAGCCACCAGCTGGGGGTGGAAGACTGTGGGCTTCTCTCTCAGCGTCACCGTTCCTGGGGACAGGACGTCATCTGTCACTGTCCTCGTCAAACATTACCATCCCTCCCCAGTGAAGCTCACTTTTCAAGCGTGCTGGGATCTGATGAAGGTTGTGTTGTCACAGTGACTCTCGTGAGGAGGTATCTCCAGGTTGTTTTAATCATTAGAGGTGGAGTAACATATGTAAGTGTGTAGATTGATGGCAAATAGAGATATGGTAGATAACTCATCATGGATAGACGCAATGTCAGGATCAATGCTGGTGCTTTATTTCATGAAGATATAAGTTTCATTTATATGTAGCATTGCAATAGCTATTTTTGAATTGTAATGTAACATTAACAGCATATAAGTATTTAACTGGAATCTATTCACCAGTATGTACACACATACAGACATAAAACCTCCACCCTCAAAATTGTATAATTTATTTTAAAAATAAAATAAACTTTGTTTTAATGTTTGAAATATTTAAAATGCCTCAAAAGCTGTCCTCTCCTCAAAATCTCTGTTTTTTTATATATATTAAATATATTTATATCTAACATAAGTTACATTTATATAATGCAAATATTTTCTAAATATACTGTTTGTGCATATTTTATATATACATAATAAATATATACAGTACAAACATATTATATAAACAAAACCTTTATTCTGGATGCGATTAATCACAATTAATTGTTGCCCAGCACTATTTTTTATATTATATTTTATTACATTATTACATCATATTATATTATAAATATACAATTTTTAATACATTTAATTCATAAAAGTACCATTGTGTGGAAAATTAAAATATGAAAAGTCTTTTTTTAAAGATGTTCAAAAATAAAATTAGAAAATAATTAATTTATGTTTGATTACGGATTTATGTATGCACTGTTAAATAATACACTCATTAGGGTCAAATGATTATTAATTCAAACGGATCTATTCAAATATAGTTGTGCAAACACACATGTGCATATACATATATACATACATATTATAAGTGCACACTTTTTTTTTAATAGAGACATTTATATTCTATGCAGCCGACAGACAGACCATTTTAGCAGAACATACAGTCATAAATCAAGAATACAAACGTGAATGAACATTTTATTTTTCTATACCTTCCTCCCCATTTCAAAAAAGAACAACAACGGAGACTGTAGGAGGGGCTTAGGGCGTGTTTGGGGTGGGGTGAGGCGACGTAACCGGAGCCCTTCAACAAGAGCAATGCAAGCTCATTCCTGGTCTCTAATGAGTGCAGCAGGGCGGCCGGCATGATGATCAGAGTCAGATGGGGTGCCCCGAGCAGCCGCCCCCTGCCGAAAGTGCCGCCTGACACCCTTTGTTACCTCCAAGTGAGCTGAGACCAGCCCATGAACCATGTAACTAGGTGGTTTCCAGGTTAATGAAAAGCTGTAACTCCAGTCTCACTGTCTCCTTAGAAGTCTAACTAACCCCCGAAACAACCTACTCTCACCCTAGCAAGCCCCCTTTGAAAAAAAGGCAACATTCCAACCCAGAAATGAGCACAGTTGAACACAAATGAATATAATAGACCTGTCCTCTTCTGAGAGACGTTTATTTGAGAAGGACAGCTCTGATCTGAATATATGGTGGCGACTTATGACGGTCAAAGGAGGAGAGACCCGTAATTTTACGTTCAGCTGGAAGTGCTTGATCCTGAATATAAACAAGTATGAAGAATGGTAGTAAGACTTTAAAGTAAACATTGATTTAACCTTGCTAACAATCATGGCCTTGAAATATATCCTCTTAATGTTCTCCTAATCTGCTTCCAGATGTTTGTTTGTGAGTTTGTGTGTGTGTCTGCGATCGACAGCCCCCTCAGTCGTCTAATTCCTGTCTCCGCCTCTTCATGGCTCCAGCACCCTCATTTGCACAGGGTAAATATGTATTCCCAAGTATACATTTTGTCAGGTTCCCCTCAGAAAAAAGCCTTTGATTCTACTAAAGCGGCTTGTTGAAGAGAGTGAGGGGGTGAAAAAAAAAAAAAAACAGTTCACTCTAGTTGGCATCTAATTTGGAGCAGCGGACATTAAAGCGGCAGCCAGTCACTAATAGGAGCCATTCCTGCAGCTAGCGTTGGAGAGGAGGTGTGCTGGGCATTCGTGCTTCAGCAGCTCTCGGAGACCTATGCTAATAGATTTCAGCTCTACTAACCCTTCATTCTGCCAATTAGCCTGCTTTAGTGTGACTGAAAACCCAAGAGAGAGAAAGAAAGAGGGAGAAAGAAAGTGGTATACAAGTAATACAGCAACTAGATTTTTGCATTTTCTGTTGCAAACTCATCGCCACTACAACAAGTTTACAAAATCATTTAAGCACTGAAGTTTTTACTTTATCTGCCAGGCAGATGAATAGACAGACAGAATAATACTCAGAACAAGTGAAAGATGATAGATAGAATGATAGAACGATAGATAGAACAATAGAATGATAGATAGGCATAACATGCTGCACTGGAAAGAGCAAAATCATCGTTTCGGACAGTTTAATACAAGGGCTTTGTTCCTCGCAATACTTTCACTTTCTCCCATTAAGTGTGTCTTTTATTCTAACTTTTTAAAATACAACACTGACCGTATACATCATGAATGACTTAATCCTGTTTTAATGTCTAGTGATTATCACATATGGACATATTTGTTATACAAATACTTTCTCTAACTTAGAGCTGCCCTCAGTTGTTTATATTACTAAGCTGATCATGAAGTCTAAGGCTTCCACCTGTTTACTTGATCCCTTATCTATTGTTTTAGTAAAGTCTTGCAGCCATTCAGTTTCCTCCATTATTACAGCTAGTGTGCGTTCTTCACTATCAACTGCTACTGTTCCTTCATCATTTAAAATGGCCTCTATTACACCAATTCCTAAAAAGACTGGTGCTGATCCTAATGATTTCAATAATTACAGGCCTTTTTCTAATCTCCCTTTTAACTCCAAAATACTTGAATGAACAGTGGCGGCTCAACTTGGAATACATCTGCAAGGTAATGATATTTATGTGCACTTTCAGTCAGGCTTTAGACCCAAACATAGTACAGAAACAGCTCTTGTTAAAGTTATGCATGCTCTTCTCATTCTGGTCTTGTGTGTATTCTTATTCTTTTAGATATCAGTGCTGCCTTTGATACTATTAGCCATTCAGTATTATTAGAATGTCTGACTTGCATAGGAATTGCTGATAATGTGCTTCTTTGGTATTCATCATATTTAAGTGACAGAAAACCTGCTCTGCATTTCTTCACTTACATAGCAATGCCAGACTACGTTCTTCACTCTCTCAGCATATACTGAAGTGCTTATTCATGCACTGTTCACATCTCGGACTCATTATTGTAATTCCTTTTTATTTAGTATTCCTGAAAAACATGCACATTATTAGAATTATTATAATAATGGATGGAACAATTGAATGATAGATAGAATGATGAAAAGACATAATGAGAGATAGTTAGAATGATAGATGGAATGATAGAACAACAGAATGACAGATAGAATGAAAGAACGTTATATAGAACGATAGATTTAAAAAACGTTAGAACAATAGATAGACAGAACAACACATAGAACAATGATAGATAGAATGTTAGAATGATAGACATAACAAAAGATAAACAGAACGACAAATAGAATGTTAGAACAACAGATTGAATGAGAGAGAGAGAGACAGACAGATGATTGATAGACAGACAGATAGATAGATAGATAGTCTCACTCTGAGTCTATGAATAATCAGGGCACATATGCACAGCACACTCTCATGTGTTCTGCAGTTGACTGGATGCACTCACACTAACAGAGAAACCCACAGAAAACAAATAAATAAAACTGCCGCTCTTTACACAGAGCTTTTATCACTTCTTGAGGAAGAGTATTACAAAGAAAATAGAGAGTGCACTTTTAACCCTCACCCTGTGTTAGGAGAGAGCGGCCTAACTGTGGCCTTACTTGTAATAAACCCTCAACCGGCAGCACCAGATCCTAAATCACTCTACAGGACTCTAGAGTATCGAATGTCGCTGCATACAAGTGTACACACAGACACACTGCTGCAAACAAACTCATGCAAATAGACACAAAGAAACACAAACAAGCCACTTTCACTACCACACGTCCTCTCCAAAGTACAAATATCTAATTATCATCTCAAAAAGTTTATTTACCAGAAAACGGTGGCGGAAAATGTGAAACATCATAGCGCATGTGTGAGGGGTGTTAGTCACAGAGACAGAGGTCTTGGCAGGGCACCCAGAAGCTGTAAAGGTTTAGTACCGGCCCACAACCTGTTTACGCCATACTGAGCGACTCCAGTGTGAGGGCCCTGATTCATTTTCTCTTTTCCTCTCTTCTACATTCCTTCTATCCTGCATGACCGAGGGAAAGAGCTATCACTTCCCAAAAGATTCAGAAATGATTGCTATTACTAATGAGAACTGTAAATAATTTAACCAAATAATAATTTAAGTCAAAATGCAATTCTGTTGCCGCATAATGAGCTATAATATAAATAATGATAAATGTAAAAAAAATAAATAATACAAATAAAAAAATAGAATGGAGTAATTTTAAATTACTTTTTATAGATGGTTTATTATTATTATTATTAGAAGTAGTAGTAGTATTATGAATAATAATTATTATTATAAGCAGCATAAATACTGTCTGTATGTGACTGACCATTACTAAAAATAAACGAGAAATATTACATATCATAAAAAAAAAAAATTATATATATTTATTTATAAAATATTCTCCTGATAAAATGAATTATGAGCTTACCAAACTAGACACTGGTCGCCTTTTATAAATTCAGAAAAAGAGAGTTTATGATGGAATCTTAATTTTTTTTGGACAAAATATACATAAACTCTTTTTAAGTTTGCATGTGTTTGTATTAAATAGTAAATAAATGCTTTTATTGTATCATTCTTGCTAATTAAATTTCAACATGAGTTTTCATCATTTTTCATATTTCTCAAAAAATGGCATATGGATAACCAAGTAAACCTAAGTAAGTTGCGTCAGTTCAGTTCAATCTTGAAATAAATCTTGAAATATCACTAACAATCTAAAAGTTATGCTTACATTTACTTAAAATAAAAATACTTTGTTTTCAGAGCTAAAAGACTTCTAAGAATTCTAACAAAATGTCTTTTACTTGAACTATTGCCTTTAACTATTATTAGCAAAGGCAAGTTGTAGGTTGTGTAAAACAGGGTTAGGTTTTTTTTATCATGTTTATAATTCAGAGTGTTGTATTAAATATGATACAGTGAGATCTCAAGGATTAAGGAAGTGTCAATATTTCAGTTAGTGTTTCGTCAGCACTGGTGGTAGAATACATGTTAATGGAAAAACAAAAAAACAAATGGGTGCTGTTTTGTTAATGCAGCCTTGGTTCACAATTCACATAGAAGCACAGGCATTAAACAAGGGATAATTAAACTAAACGATGAGGTAAGTATGTGAGCAATTTGAGAACATTAAAAGTATTACTTAAACACTGAAGGAGAATGAGTAAATGATGCATTTCATTTTCCACAGAAATATTCCATTACTGCCACAAGAAGAAAAATGCCTAGCCTTGATTTAAGCACAGAAAGGAAAAATATTTTACCTGGTCTTCACAACATCCAATGGGTGCATCAAGCAAATCTCCACAAGACCTACAGAGGACAAAAAGCATAAGTAATTATGTATCTGCCCTGTTAAAACTGACATAAATCAGTCATTCAAACGGGACACGAGCACAACTGAACATGTTATTATTCGCTCACAGGTCATTAAGCTGTCATTACCAAATGCCAAACTTTCTTTCCGTCTCTTTCACTCACTCTTGTTATATGTCAAGTAATATTTCAGTATAATCTGATTTCATTCAAGAGCCTTTTTGCATTACACAGCCTTTTTTTTTTTGCTCCGTTTCATACAAACACTTTTAAAGTCCCTCGAGACTGAAACGCTCGGCCTAATCCTCAAATAGTTCACCGTGTTAAAATGGTGATGAATTATACACGACGATACGCTTATTGGTAAATACAAATAAAAAGTCACAGATGTGTTGTGTGTAATTCCAATCGCCATATGCGTTTGGTTTGTTTGTGTCTACATACAGTAGACGGAGGGTTTTCCCCTCAAAAATCCCTATGTACCAGTTCCCTGCACTCACATCCGACAGGAGCTGCTTGGCCAGCAGCCACCTTCGTCACTCTGATCTTGTTTTTGCCTCCTTGCCACTCCACTGCAACTGACAAGCGTGCGGGAAGGGATCTGGCAACAAAATGGCCTCCATGCAGAGATGTGGGACGTTGCGCTCGCCTGGCCTGCAAGTCATTACCATCATCCATTTTATTCGGTTCCAACGTGCTGATGGATGTAAAATCCCAAAGTATTTTCGAATCCTATTTTATCTGGACCGGCCCACAGAGAGGCTGCCGTAATGGCCTTCCCAATGCCAGGATTCCAGTTCATATGCACTCCAGCCATGACAGAGGGAGGGGGTGAGGGCTGTTTAACATGCTGAATAATGGTGATTTCACACCGCGACACACGGCGAATACTTCAGATGTTGTTACCACACAGATCGGGTTCTGTTTAATGGAGACGGTGAACAACAGCTGAAACTGTAAGCTATATATGGATTGGGCAAAGTAGTTAACAGTTCTGTTCTGCACTAAACAGTTCACAGAACAAGTTTTTTGTAATCAAACCAATTAAGGGGGTGTTCGATGCATTGCAATGGGATTATGCATCTGCATCGCAATTCTCAGCTCTGTTCAGGCGTTTACTTTAATGGCTTCCTTCACAGATTCCTCTATGTGTACACAGCTGCTGAGAAATATGCTCCTATTCTAATTTCTTCCATTGAATGTATTGTCCATAAACAAGACATTGGCTCCTTGGGGATTTTCCAGGAAAGTAATAATCAAGAGAAATTCCAAAGAGGAATTGCAATAGATACGCACAAAGGTGATACACAGTACTGTCGTTTTGCATGCAACGTGCATCTTTTGAACGGAGGATGTGGCATATTCATGAACAAATCCCAGCAGTGGGACAAGCCGAGGTGGTGGGATTCGTTTCAAGGCTGACATGAGCTTGTGGAAGAGACATCAGTGAGACCGAAATTGGGAGAAAGCGGGCAAATTAGGTATGTCATAGTCTCCTCGTCGCCCAAGGTGATATAGTGCTGTAACGTTTATCATTAATTAATCACGGCTGCCAGGGCATCACAGGGGAAAATAATGTTACACACTCAGGAGACACATGTTTTCCATTTCAGCACTCTATCCATCCTGAGGAAATAAAAGAGAAGGAGGCCTGGGAGAGTCATCTCAGCAGCGAGACAGCTGGAGGAATAGACCCATCCATACTTGACGCTGAGGTGGAGCTGTAAAGTCATATTAAGGGTTATCTCTTTTTAAATCGCAATACTACTTGATAAACATTTTTATTGCAGTGAATTAATTTGGTCAAGTAGGATATGCTTCTGGAACAACATTTTAGGGGCTGTTTATTGTTCGGAACTGAATTGATTGATTTAATTTTTGTTATTCACTTTAGGAGTCTGAAATAAATTTGAGGTAGGAAACAGGATGCAAAATTGCAACTGAAGTTAACTGAAATGCATGAAATATATACTGTATAAATGCAATAAGTAATGCGTTTTAACTAAAATAGGAAGGTCCATATAGACAAACTTTGAATTCTTTACAAAACCATGTTTGAAAGGTAAACAGAAGAGACGTTTTAGATTTAAGGCCTTATAGACAAACTGAAATGCAACCTATAAATATAAATCTAGAACATTTTTAGAAATAAAGATACGCTGTCGCTGGGGCCGTACCCTAAAAGGTATGTTTGTACATAAATTATTCATTTTGGTACTTTAAAGGTACATATAAGCACTGAAAACATAAATATTTGAACCTAATAGATACAAAAGTGCATTTGAAAAGGTACCACCCTAGTGACAGCTTTTGTACCTTTATTTTTGAGAGAGTAGTCTATACATAAATATTAAAAAAAAAATATGTGCCCAGAACTTTCCCAAAATGCCCATTTTTAAAATATTGAAGGTTCAATAAAATAAAATAAAATGTACAAATTTAAAATAAGCATAACTTTTCAAAGCTTTTCTTACTTCTACTTTTTTTTTTTTTGTCTTAAATGCCTTAAACCATAAAATGACTAAAAATGAGAACATGGCATTTAAAATTAATGTAGGTACATTTCAAATAAGCACTACATTACTGTTCATCTCTTTAAAAATAGGGTTAATTTCATTATAAATATGTCACTATTTATTTTAATTGATATCGTGAGACTTTTTGAGGCAATCAACATTATGTCAAAAGTGTGTTCGATTGAGCTTAACTTGTATTGAACTGAACGGTATATTCACCAACCCTATATTTTTGCGTTGACAGGAATGTTGTTTGAGGACCAACAAAAGGTTTTTGATCCCAAAACACATGGTACTTGGCAAAATCCCGGTCACTCTTGAGGTAAACGTGGAGGAAGCCTGAATCCGTGTGAACCCTGTTGCTGCTCTGAACTGTACAAGAGGGGCTCGTAGAGGATCAAAGGTAGGAAGCAGTGAGTAGTTGAGAAAGCCTGTCACTCATTTGAGTCTAATGAACTCCATGTTTGGCGGAAAAGAAAAGAACACCCTAGTTAAGCAACAACACTCGAGAGTTATCGTCTAAGAGCCTCCAAAGAGTGGAAAATGCACAAACAAGGTGAGAGGGCCAAAGAATAAACCACAGCCATCGTTAGCATGTTCCATATGGGTGGATTCAAGTGAGCAGGAAAAAGACAAAGAGGAGGGGGGATGCAAGCTGTGCTCTTGAAATAAAAAAAGTCTCTGAGCTTAATCCGCAATATATAAGAATTGGTCATGTTGGCCAAGAAATTATTGATAGAACCACGATGGGAACAGGGTCATCGTTAAGGGGCCCAGTTTGGTACAACCTACTCATTGTACCCAGGGGAGAGATGATCCACCCACTAAACCTTTGTCCCGAACTCTGTAAAGTTTAACCCTGGATGGGAACAAAATCATTTTGGTATACAGGACAAATGTGCTGGGTAAAAACATAGATTTCTTTCTTTTCTTTTTTTGTTTTAACAATCTGTTCAACACTGATGGTGATGATACCACTATTATTAAATACTAATAGTAATAATTCAACTTTGACATCAAAGTAATAAATTATATATATAAAAAAAATATTCAAATCATATATTCAAATAAAAAACTGTTGGCTGATAGTGTGTATGTGTAGCGAGTATATGTGCATATATTCATGGTGCATATAACACATATGCTAGATTCCCAGTACAATTGAGAAAGAATCACATGTAAGCAAAATGGATACTGCAAAATATACACTAATGAATTGCAGCAGTATTTGCCAGAATCTCATTACGAAAAAGTACATTTTACAACATTTGCAGTAAAATACTTACAGAGATAGTTCACCCAGAAATGAAAATGATCCTGTCTTTTACTCACATTTGAAGAATCCTAGGTGTATATGACTTTCTTCATACAGTCAAATCCAATCGGAGTTGTCTCCCTCCAAGCCTTTGATAGGTAATAGCCATTACACTTTTGAAGACATTAAATAATGTGCGTATATCCATAATAAAACGTCCCTCACATGGCTCCAGGTCTTCCTGTAGTGAATCCAAGCATTTTTTTTATGATAAATATCCATATTTCAAACTTAAGCACTTTTGTCAAACGTCTGCTGACTGTGAAAACCGGAACCAGTCCCGGCGGATGACGTAAGACACATTGTGTCGCGTGATTAGTGATGAGCGTAGAGAGAGAACAGAACAAAATCCCAGTCATGAATTAGAAGCACAAACCAAGGGTTTGTAAGAGAAATGAGAATTTCGATAAGCAAAGGTTTTTCTTTGCTAAAGTAAGAAAACATTGTTTTCTTTGAAACTACATTTCCTAGAGGCATGTGCATGATGCATGCATCCTCAGAGATTGCTTTACCAGACAGCAGACGTGAGAGAAAAGTGCTTGTTAAGTTTGAAATATGGATATTTATCAAAAAACACATGGATTCACTACAGCAGGGCTTCTCAATCCTGGTCCTGGAGGTCCGGTGTCCTGCAAAGTTTTGCTCCAACCTTGATTAATCTCACCTG
>JAUCMS010000031.1:13974782-14018326 GCA_032357445.1 Enteromius radiatus | reverse complement strand
CCCAACCCAACTTTGTGAATAGATTAACGGCGATATTTTTTTTATCGCGCGATAAGAGTCTCGCGTTAACGCAGCGCGTTAATGCCGATAACGTCCCACCACTAATTTTTACTTTTATTAGTTTTTTACTTTGAAGAGGAAAACGTGATCTTTTTGATGTTTTAAAACTGAAGTAAAAAGTGTAGGATAACATATTAAAAAAATATTTAAGACACTTGTTACGAAACAGTTCTTAGCTACAAAAACCAGATGACATTTGAAGGTCGTGATGTGAGGTTTAATTTTAAACCAAATTATTTATTAAATAGCTTTTTGTTGTTTGTTTTGATGTGATCACTGCAGCATTATTATTTCTTGATCAAGATCAATATTTATTTAATTTTATGCTAAATACAATGAGAAACAGGTTGTATGTCTATCCCTCGCAGCCTCATTTACAAAACTAAACAAAGCTCCTCCTACAAAATAGCTGATTTTAATTAGGCTGCAGAACTGGCCAAACCTTTTAAATATTCTTTTAAATACAAATTTTCACATGAATCTAATTTAATTTGTGAGCTATTTCACATTATCCATCAGCCAATATAATCGCAAATTCTCAGCTAAATCTCTCTTCCAGCAAAAGACAGCTAAAAACAAAGATGCCAAGCTCAGAACAAGAAAGCACAAGCAAAGAATTAGTGCTGCAACCAAGCAACCAGGAAAAATCCTCAGGGAAGGAAAGTGAAAGTAAATAAATCAGAACCATAAAAACATGAATGACTTTTTCGTAAACTCAAGTTGTCTGTTTGTATACGCAATGTATTTTGATCACTGTGCTTCTTTGTTATTAGGATATTGAAAATATCCGGCTTAAATTTATTTCGGTTTGTTATTAAAATATATATATTTTATTCTATTTTCCAATCTCATTTTTGACAGTAAGAGATGTTAATGTAATTATAGTCTAGTTTAACTCAAAGAATTAATATAGTGACAAATATAATACAGTTAGTGTTCATTGTGTTCAGTAGTGCTAAACACAATTACTAGATTATTATTAATATCATTTATTTTATAAGATTTTTAACAAGAATGCACGATGAAAAAAAGTTTACAAACAGGGCTGTCATTTTAAAACAATAATTTAACGCAATTAATTACAGAAAATGCAGATTATACAGTAAATACAATTTCTTAAAATATTTCAATAAATAATAACAAATTGATTAAGATAATCACGCTAAATTCTATAAAAAAAACACATTTCATTCATTTAAGTATTTACTTAATCTTCTATGCAAACTGCATAAAGAATTGATTTAAGAATTGATTAAAAAGTACATTAATCAACTTAAATTTTATGATTATGAATCCAGTTATATTACTAGATTGATAATTATGATTTATTTTACCATATGAGAGCTTCAGGATTTCATTTAGAAATCATAATCATAATAAAAAAAATAAAAAATAAAACATGGTCACAAATAAAATAAAATAAAAAATGATATACTGTTCTTGTTGCCTGCAAAACTATAAAACATTGGTGTTGTGAAAAGTGAAGTGGCAGTGGGCAGCTGGCCGGTCCCCTGGAGAAAGGGAGAACAGAGCGGCCCTCTCTGCTCAGTCACCTGAGCTCATTATGCTGAAAGCGCTCGCCAGGCAAACAGACACACAGACTGATGTGAGGAAATGGCAGTGTGATTAATGTGGCCTAAATTGAGCTGCGTTTGTCGTGCCCCCGTCCCAGTTAAACCAGTCGCTGGCCATCAGCCTCAAACCGCCACACTGTACCCCTGAATCACACACACCTGCCCACATCAAGCAGCACACACATGACGTGGACCCATGTGACAGCCTACAGCTTTACGTCCATAATGAATGCGTCAGACACGGGAGAGCCCGAGAAATAAAAAGCACATTTCACAAGATGATTAAAGGAGGAAAGATTTTGTTTTCTTTGTGCAAATGAAATGATAGACATATCAAAGGTTGCAGAGTGCTATATAATGCCATCTAGCATAGAACAGAGTCTGCAGACACACACACTTATACACATGCACCCACATAGAGAGAGTTTCCCAAGGAAACACAGCTGAAAAAGCCAGTGAGAGAGAAAAAGAGAGAGAGAGAAAGGCCCCCGGTACCTGCCTATATAGCCTCCTCTCTCCAAATGTTTATTTTGGACCAGACTGGTGGCCAACTGGTTGCAATTGACCCTCTACAGGGACGAGTTAGTGAGCGAACATGAAACTTTTCCTTTTGGGAGCGAGAAGGAGGGGAAAGCCACACACATACTGCAAGCTCAGACACGCAAGCACACATGCAAATGAGGAAACAGACCCCAACAAACAAAAACGTACACACACACATAAAAAAAAAAAAACTGAGGAAAATTAAAACATTAAAACACCAGAAATGCAACTCTGTATACAGGAATGCAGATCATTTTAACAAACATGGACTTTGTTTACAAATGAAAAATTATTGCGCATTCCAATACAGTGTAAATGCACTGGGAAAATCATTAGAAGTTATCGCCATCCCAAGTAGCCTGTTTTGCCTGTGTGCCATTACACTACAGAGTCCACGACCAGGAGAGAACATAAAATCCACACGCAGTAAACGGCACTGGATGTAGTGAAATCGCTGTAACCTGCAGTAAACACGTAATCCTGTCAGACATTTAACACTACACAACATTTAAAACTCTAGCAGGCAATGAAAGCTTGAGGAATTAAAGACTGGGCTCATTTGAATTAGCTGAATCAATTAAATTTGGTAAAGGCGAACAGGAAAATTCTGACTACATAGCTTTAAAAATATAATAAATATACAAAAACACAGTGAAGGTAATATTAAGTTTTGCTCATTCAAGCAAGTTAAAAGTTAAAACTACATAATGCTTTTTAAATATTAATATATTTACAGCTATTGTTTTATTATCATTATAAAATGTAAATAATGCAGGTTTTTAAATATTATTAAAAAATATATTTTTTTTCTGCATCATCATTGCTCCAATCTCCAGTGTCACGTGATCATTCAGAAATCATTTTAATATTTAATTTGCTATATAATTTTAAGAGTCCCATGACATGCTGGACAAAATATCATGGCTGTGAATTAAGAATTCATTCCTTATTTTATTTTAAACAGTGGTCACAATTTAATAACTTGTGCCCCCTTTTTTTTATAAATCATGGCTATGATTTTCAAATGCGTTCCAGTGTTTTAGTTCAATTAAAGACCATGATTTACTCATTTCAGTTAAATCAAAACAAATGAGTTCAAATTATTCAATCCAGGGAACAAATGAGTAAATTCTGGCCATGAATTAACAAATTGTGGAAACAAGTAATTAATTTATGTCAGTGACGTATAATCTTTTATCCCACATTATGTGTGGGGCACAACAGTTCCACATTTGAATGTTTGTGCTTGTGTGTGTGTGTGTGTGTGTGGAACATCATTCTGTATTATCATTTTTAACATGCTGATTATTGTTATAATTTGCTAAACCTATTTTTAAATGTCAGATAGATTTGTGTCCATTACCAGAGTGACATGTAACATCAAGAGGGAGTGTTTTGCGCATGAATGACCAGAATTAGAGTCTCTGCCCCCGAGCTCAGCCACCCAATACCCACAGCCGAGCTTACAGTCAGAGAAACAGAGGGAGAAGAGAGAGACGCTGAGAGCAGGCCTGGCCCTGTAGACTAAATAAAAGCTCTTAATCCTCATAAACTGCTCCATATGAGCATTACATCCCTGACTCCACACGGGACTCCTCAGGAATGGAACTCATTTTGGGGTTAAAACATTACCAGCGCTGCTCTTCTCCCATCCCGGTAATGAGCTTTCTGCCCTCCACCTCCCCCACCCACCCTGATGACAGAATACACTTGGGATGACAAATGCCTAGGAGCATGTAAATGTTGGGGTTGGAAAACGCAGAAATTGTGGCAGTGTATATGTGTGTGGACTCCAGTATATCAGTGTCATGGCTCTACCTTTATCTTGACAGCAGGGAAAGCAGCATTTGCATTATAGAGCAGGAATATCATAATTTACTCACTCACTGTACTTTATGTCTTTCCAAAACCAGATTTTCTGCTTCCATGAAATACAAAGGAGATTTCAAGGCTTTTGTTCACATTCATGTTCAACTATTTACTATAAAATGGATGTAAATAGGTACAAAGGTTTAGGGTTGAAAAATGACCAAGGATAAAATAAAACAATAAAAAAGAAATTAAAACGGTCAATATCGGTCACACTTTATTGTAATATTCAGTTCTTGCTATTAAAGGAATAGTTCACCCAAAAAAGACAATTCTGTCATCATTTACTCACCCTCAAGTAGTTATATGAGTTTCTTTGTTCTGCCGAACACTAACAAAGATAACAAAAAAAAAATATTGTAACCAGGCTGATTTGGGTCACTATTGACTTCCACAGTAGGAACAAAAATATCATGGTAAATGGTGACCGAAATAGCCTGGTTGCAGACTTTTTCAAAATATGTTCCTTTGTGTTCGGCAAAACAAAACTTTTCATACAGGTTTGTAACGACTTGAGGGTGAGTAAATGATTAATGAATTTTAATTTTTGGGTGAACTACTCCTTTAATGAATCATTAACTATGACGTTTGCCTCAATAAACTCCTAATTTGCTTCTTATTAATAGTTAGTGGTTAAGTTTAGGTATTGGGCAGGATTAGGGATGTAGAATATAGTCATGCAGAATATGTGCTTTATGAGTACTAATAAACAGCCAATATGATAATAATAGGCATGCTAATAAGCAATAATAATTTTTTATATTTTAAAATTACGATGCGAAGCTGAATAACTCTGTTCTTCAATGTCATAAGATCTTTCAGAAATCATTCTAATATGCTGCTTTAAAAAATCCTATTAATTTCAGTGTTGAAAAGTGTTGTGCTGTTATGTTTGTATTAGACAGCTTTTATTTGAAATGGAGAGAACATACCATCATGTTTGAAAAAAAAAAAGTAAAGTAAGGCCTAATAAATAAAATAAAAATAAATAAATCTTTAGTGTTTCATAAAAGAAAGCATCACGAGGGAGTAAATACTTACAGATTTTTACATTTTGAGAAAGCTATCACTGTAAATTTCAGTTATTCCTCACACAAAGCTGTCATAAAGTACATTCATGCTGCTTCTGTGGTACTTTGGCAAAGTTTTCCAGGCTCAATGGCCTTTGTCCCCATTCACTTTTAAAGAGTAGAGTACACACGCAGATAAACATCTCCTTCTGTGTCCCACTAAAAATTTGAACTAAACTAACCCTTTAAACCCACTGGTTTATAGGATAAACCGAGTATAAGCTGGTTATAAATCCACCTGAGCAAGAGGCAGCAGGACGATTCAGGTTTGCATGTGACTGCAGGGCTCTCATTCATCACAGCTGTCACGTGAAGCCCAACACAAACGAATGAATGCGAGCGAGGCGGATGTGTGTGCCCAACCCGGCCCGCTTTGGGAACCAAGCAATGAGCAGAGAAGTGCCAGGTCCGACCACACGAACACCACGCTCGGCCTCAACTGACAGACCACTGCACACGTTCAAATTTGTAGAGTATGAAAAAGCGATTTCGAGAGAGAACGAGAAGCAGACAGAATGAGTGACTAACAAAACTCTGAAACTCTCTTTAAGCGGCGTGTGTGAAGCGTTCAGGTAAGTCCGTCAGACACAGGAAATGTATTAACATTGACCACAGTTTACTCTGTTAACCACACTGCGGCCCTGTGGGACATGCCTGCAGGGCAGCGTCTGTTTACATATACAAAAAACACACAGCCCAGAACACTGCCCAACTTCTCATACATTTATTACCGTCAGTTTTTATTCATATAAACATCCATACAAGATCAATTAACACCCCGATAAACCGCTGACGTGCCTATGGCGGGTCGTAAACAATTATTTGTGGAACATGGCTGTCAAATATACGCTCTGTGTGAGTTAATATTTCAGAGAGAGGCTGCAGTGAGCCCCCTGAAGGATTCAAGCCTATGCAAACATCATTGAGCACATGCACATTCCTCTGCTGAGGGTACAGTCTGAGCCACTGTATGAGGTCTAGTTTATTTACACATCAGGATAGGTAGTTCTCACCATCAATAACTTTATGACAGGAGTCAACAAAAAACAGTGCCATTTGTGCGTTATAAGTCACTATATGCTTTCCACACAACTGATATGCTTATCTGGGAACTAAATTCAGTCACATTATTTGATAGATCAGTTTTTGGGATAATGCAAAAGAAGTATTTAAAAATGTAAGTTTGAATAGTTTTCCCATCAATAGTTATGTATTTAAATAATGTTAAATAATAATAATAGCAATAATAAATTGTAATTTTTTTATACATACATTTTATAAACAAAACAAAATCAGTAAAATATCCTGGCAACTAAGGTCGCCAAAATTTTAGCATAAAAAAATATGGTAGCAACATTTACAACTTAAATTTACATTTAAATACCATCATTTCATTGATAAGAAAAAACAAACAAACTATGAAACGGTTATTTCAATAACAACAACAAAAAAAAAAGCATCAAATTTGAAAAGTAAAGCGGGGATTTCTGGAAATGTCAATTAACGGTTATTCACGGGAAATCACACTTTCTTTTTCCACTTCCAAAAACAGTGTAATACTGTAAAATTACACGTAATATATACACGTAAAATATGAAATAATTCTATTTCAAATAAATCTGGATCTTTTCTTCTATCCATCATATGCATCACAGTTTTCACAAAATATTACGTTTCTTAAAAATGTTTTGAACATTACAAGATAATAATACGTTTTTTTTTCATGAGCAGCAAATCAGCATATTATTCTGAAGGATCACGTTACACAGACGACTGGAGTAATGATGCAAAAAATTCAATTTTAAAATGTATTTAATAGAATTTTTAATCAATTAGAACTTACTGACCCCAAACTTTTAAATGATAGTGATCATATTTCAGTTAAAGACATTATGAAAACTGCACATATGGGACTCATTATACTAAGTATTCAATTATAAAATAAAATGCAATTTTTTTTTATGTTTTGTTTTTTCATGTTAATTTTGCACTAAACACTGCATATACAGTATGTATGAGAAAAAGGAAATTTAAATGCAGACATAAATTGCCATTTTACACATTGTACTGACATTGCATAATATATATTGCTACCCATATAGTTACCCATATTGTTACCCATATGCCATCAGACATATTGACTCAAACAGTTATGTTATTTTGTGGCGGAACTGAATGTTTTATTGAATAGAAAGGAAAAGCTCATTTCCATTTAGTGCGACTAGTTGTGCAGAAATTACTTGCTCCATCTTTTAGAGATCAGTACAATAAAGCAGTTCATAAAAATACCATAATAAAATAGAACAGATGCAAATATGATGCTAATGAGCTGAGGAAAGATAACTAATGATACGGCTAACATCTGCTAATGCCCAGCAGGATGCCCTCCATCTGTGTTCTCTTGCCACCGTGACTCTGATATCTCTCCCCCTCTCTCTCTCTCTCTCTCAGGCTATAGTAGAAGCCCTCTCGCTCCCCCTGCTCTTTCTTCTCTTTCCAGGAACTATGTCTCTTCCATGGCTGGAAGGTTGTAATTTGTAACAGGCGACTCGGCGGGCTGAGAAGCCCTCCTCTTATCTGAACAAGGGATCACTAGCAAATCATATCAGAGAAGAGGCCTGTTTAAATATAGCCCTAATTACCGCAATCATTTGTTGCTGTCTCTTTTTTTCTCCTTTCCTCTAGTCCTCGCTAGCACGCTTTCCCCCTCCCCTTTCTCTTCCTTGCTTTTTAAAAAGTGAGCTCCCCTCGTTCTGAACATTTCCTCCTTCTCGTATCCAGTAAATCCTCGCTTGTGGTGTGGGCTTGGGGGCTGACAGTTGCATGACAAGAAATGTTTCCCTTTGTAAGAGCCTACTTCCTCCTTGCGCAGTTTTAGCCTAATTGAAACGTTTCCTATTGGGCTCAATCAGGAGGGCAATTACCTAATTATTCGCTTATGCCTAACTTAGTCCTGTATGCTGACAGAGAGAGACAAAGAGAGAGAGAGAGAGAGAGAGAGAGAGAGAAAGAGAGAGAGAAAGAAAGGGTGTATTTACTAGACTGAATTCATTACATGTTTTTCCCTCTTTTACTCATTTCTTCCTTCACTGACAGAATCGCTAGGAAATAACATGTTACTTAGTCCAGATTTCACATATTTGAAGGGGATTGAGTCAGCATTTCACATGCAAGTTACGCCATTTCACCTTATTTAGAATGATTTTTTTTTTTACATAAAAATTATATAGTAAGATGGGAGGCTGTACGAAGCCAAAAGTAGGCGTTTTATGTGCTCATAAGGAAAAGTATTATCAAAAAGGGAGAGAGGGAGAGGAAATATGACAGGGAGGCATTAAAAGATCTGGAATGAACCTTCCTCTACAACATTTAATAATTAGACAGCTCATAAAACATAAATGTATCATGGATAAAGAGATTTTCTCACTTCCCCTTGGGTGGCATGCTATTCAAGAAAAAATAAATAAATATATGTAAAGAATTAATGTAAAATAACAAAAATGACAGCAAACATACATATATTTGTATGCAATATCATTTTAAATACATGAAGAATGTTCATAAGTAGTCAAATGATTAAACATGATTAATCACATCCAAATAAAAGTTTTTTGTTTATATTAAACACACACACACACACACAATCATGTAAATATTTTAGAAAAATGTTGTTTATATACTAGATATATTTATATATATTAATTATATTAATATTGATATATACTGTACATGTAAACATATAGTATATACTATATGTGTGCATTTTTATATACAGCAAAACTTCATTTGACAGCAATTATATATATATATATATATATATATATATATATAATTTATTTATTTTTTTAATACTGTACAGTATGTATGTGTGCATATATAGTTTATATTGAAAAAGAGATAGAGAGATACACACACACACACACACACACACACAACACCAGGCTATATCATTGGGGAAAGCACACAGACGACACAATTTCTTTTTCATATAATGAAATTTAAAATAAATATTCCAGAACCATGTGTAGACAGTGTAAACATATCGGCCTGTAAGGAAGCTGTATGTTTTCAGCTGTAAATTCAACCTGGCCCCCCTCCTTTCCCATCGCAGAGACCTACCTAAGCTCCGAAAGGTCATCGCTTCAACAAGTGTGGGCTGCTGAGCTCTTAAATCAATCATTTAAATCTATGGCTAAATCAGCGAGCTGTCTGGGTTTAAGCACACATGCCGTAGCTTAATTCACCCGAGCGAAGGAGCTCAGCGGCCGTATTTCAGCCAACATGTGCGCCACTGTTGTCTAAACAAGCGCTGCAAGGCAGGCTGCAGAGGAGAGTCCTGGCTTCAGGACATGGAAAGCAGTTAGAGGATGTCCATGTGCACATGCGCAACAGATACACAAACATACACTAATGCAGGCCGCGGAGAAGACTGGAAGGGATTGGCTTGAGGTCATGGAAATGGGTTATAATGCAGCCTTTCACTGGGGAAAATGAAAGGACCGGTTTCCTCGCACACTCAAACTCACACACACACACGTATAAATGCACACTCATGCATACAATGGTCAGCATATCCACACACACACACACACACACATCCGCAGGAATGATGGAATGCTCTCACACAGACTGGGTGGGCCACTTGAATGCTGTACCCTGGGATGAGATTCAGGGAGTTAACAAATTAATCCCACAGACAAACCCGACAATCACACACAGACATAGTTACAAAGAGACTAAAGAGAGATAATCAACTGGCAAGCATATTCATGACTTCAACTGTCTGAATTTAAAGGGATAGTTGATCCAACAATCATTATTTACTCACTTGTGTGATACAAATAACCATTTTTGGTGGAACACAAAAATAGATTTTTTTAAAGAACCTTCACAAATCTCTTTTCCATATAATAAGTCACAAGTGATCTATCAATTTCCAAAAGTCTCCATAAAAGTATTAGGGATGCGCAACATATCAGTATTATTTCTACACAGTCATTATACTTTTCAGCATACATTATTATATTGATTCACTTGCGGTATTTGAAACCAGTGATTTAAAATATTTGTATGTACAGTATGACTTGAAAGTAAATAATAATGAAGTTATCATTTTTGAGTAAGCTACTCTTATAATGTAGATTCAGACAGATTTACCACATGTACACTTGATGCAGCTTTTCCAGTCAGATCAACCACAGTTCACACCACAACACATAGTGTGTGAGAGTGTGTGTGTGTGTGTGCGCATCCACATTACCCACTCACTAAACATTTAAAGTCAGGAAACAGTGAGAGAGCAACGGAACGCGATGGAAAGAGTGACTGTAGAAGAGAAAGAAAGATAGAAAGAAGGAGAGCGAGCCAGACAGAGAAGGATCGCCCAGGTGGTCCTGTGTACTGTGGCCGCTGGGCAGTGATCTGACGTGAGGGGTAGAACCTGAAACCCATGCAAATGTGATCACTCCCGCTCCCACTGATTGGGGCGGCCGCGTATGATTAAATATAATTGCAAAAAAACCTCTTCCAAATGCCTTCGCGGTTTCAAAAAAATGGGAAGGAAGGATTTAGAAGCAATTCTTCGTCTTTGAAAGAGTGGGGCGAGCTAGTGTGTGTGCGGTAGTGGGGGTCCGTAAGGTTAAATACGGTGTGTATGTGTGTGCTGTAGTGTGCGTGTGAGAGAAATAGGGCTGTTTTCATTGTTGTTTCAGAGAGCTGGTTGCTACATGCAGGGAATGGGGAGAGAGGGGAATATTTGCTGGCAGAAGTTCTGCAGGGTTCAGAAGCCGCCTGTCACCCGGCCGATGATTGATGGCTCAGGCGGAACGCTTAAGTCAACAGTGCATGAGCACGTCCAGGCTGTCCCGAGCGAACGAAACCACACCGAGACTCCACTCAGCACCCATTTAGAGGTCAGCAGTCTCAGAGGAATGACAGCCCTCACCATTATCTTATCGAAAACACCTCGCAGCAGTGCAGTGGCCTGGAGAAACTCTGCGCTACAAGTGAACGACACAATGTGACGTGACCAAAAAGACAGAAGGCCGTGCTGTCGCTCTAACGTTGGTCGCTAGAAGGCGTGACTGCAGTATCCTCAACTGTATTGTGAGGTGAATCATGTGAGCTCCACACCAAGGAGGACTGGAACAGCTGAATAAAGTTACATGTTAGCGTTCTCATTTATCTCAATGGCAGTTACTTGGCTGTCACAGGACACCCAAGACGTGTACAGACCTAAAATGCCTACTATGACATAATAAAACATTTCATATTTTTATGTTGCCTTAAAAATATCCCAACCATCCCAAACAAATATTGAAATGTAACTTTTGTAGTTTTGGCTAAACAAAAAACGAATAAAAAGAGAAGACACTTCAAAGTTAATAGATTCTTATTATTATAAATGCATTGTATTTACTGAATAGAAATAACCATTTATAAACCTGATTTTGGGCACATTTTAGTTCTAGATGGTGTGCAAGAACACATGGCTGTAAGATGAGTGAAAGAGAATGAGACAGATATATTGAATGTGTGTATATGGGGGGTGTGGGTGGGGAAGCGCTCCCCCATTAGCTGGGCATTAACGTGTATGCGAGACGATTTAGGGGGTTCTGGGTCACTGAGAGCGGGAAGCAGGTGTCCCTCACTGATCTATGTGCAGTTCCACTTCAACACCTCATCATTAAACAGACACGCATACACATGTACCTTCCCCCAACTCAACTTACATGTTTTATGTTCCGCTTCGAAGATCCTGCCTTAGCTCTTCGCTTTTTTTTCTCTCGAAAATCCTAACAAACATGAATAGCTATTACAAGCACCTAAAATAACAACACTGGGGAGGTTCAGGAAGGAATCCCACATTCATTTCACTGAAAGAATATAGGTAGCCACTAGTGTGTGTGTGTTTGTCCATGTATGTGTGCTAGCATTTATGAGGTTAAAGTCAACATGAAATGGCATCCACAACCCATTTTACTTCCTTAATGCAATGCCTTTTCAATTACAAAAACAAAAAAGAATCGAAAAAATTTGCCAGGGCCTTATATATACTGTATACACACACATTTAAATGGAGCAGGAAACAAAAAATGGTATTCAAGAAAAAAATGACTATTATAATGTTCTGGAAGTATAAATCTCTCCCCTTGGATGAACCAGGTGTATTTTCAGTGCAACTTTCAAAAAACTGTATTTGCACCGTGTTATATTTTATAATGAAATTACAGGTAAAAAAAAAAAAAAACCTGGCCCTCGTGACTAACAGCAAACTCTAGATTTAGAGATGAGGAGTTTAAAAAAAAATGTTGGGTTTGGTTGGAAAAAGTACAGCACCATATCTCCAAGATCCATCATGTAATCTTGATGGTTGACAACATTTCACAACACTGTCAGAATTTTGTTCCAAGATGTCTAAACGTTTTATGAACCTCATCCCAACTTAATCTTTCTGCTCAATCACAGAACCATATAGATCAACAGAAAGAATTAAAATGCATATGTCCTTAAACATACGTGAGACTCTGGAGCCAAGCGGAGACTAAACTCCCCATTCTCACGAGTTTGTATTTAAACAACGTAAAATTCAATTCACTATATTTAATTTTCAAATGTGGCCCATCTGCAGAGTAACATACAACAGTCTAAATGCGCGCAAACGAGTGGAAATACCTCTTACTGTCCACACCAAACAGCAACACGGAGAGAGAAAGTAGAGGCAATGTTGCGGTCCCTGACATTTTCATCAGTGTGTTTGTCTTCCCCTCCAAATGAATGGCAGATGCTGTGAGAAGCTGTGAGCAACGGCGAAGCCTTTCTGAAGGGCCCTAAGATGAAGGCAGTAGAAAGAACACACGCATACACACTCACACACAGATTTATGTTCCTGATATCTTATTGCTGCAATCTCCAGTTGATTAAGAGCAGACCAGGCTGCTAAGCGGCGAGTACGCCGAGATAAGCTGTGCAGAGCGGAAGGACTCAGACTCCTGAGTCGAGCTGAAACGCTGGAGGTCTTGGCTGTAGTGAGGCCCGGTGTAGAAACGCTGCCACAGGGGCCATGTTAACTCTGGCCACAAAGAGGATCTCTGCCTCGGCATTATCAATAAAGAACATCACAGTACAGACAAGACCATTGGACATCACTACAGATATTAGAGGTTGTTGGGGGCTCGGCCGGAATAGACAAAATAATGGAAGCCTTGGGAAGCTAAAACATCATCCTTGTAGTGAACTAGGGTTATAGGAACAATATTTGTGAGATGAGTGCACCTTAACTTTATGTACCACACCTCAGGATTTGGACCTTTTGTTACAAAAATATTTTTTATAGGGAAACAAAATTCTGTAGACAGAGTAACAAAAAAAAAAGTTATTTTAAGAAATGTAAATTGAAATATTTGAGAAACCAAAAACGATTAAAAAAATTATGAGGTGAATTTTTTAAATAATTTATTTATTATTATTGTTTTAATAACTGAGACAGCTAAAATGAATAATAAACAGAATGAAAATGCTAATATGAACAGTTAACATTTATTGTCTAAATTGGGAAGTGAATAATAATATAAATATATATAAAAAATAATATAAAAACAATAAATAATATATTATTTTCTTTCACCACTAAAATAATAATCTTAATTCTGCTGTGATTAAGATTATAGCAAATGTAGAAATTTCTACAAATCTGAGACGACTGCTGCACCTTCTGCAATTTACAGTCTATGATTAATAATTCTGTACTGTAAGTTCCAGCCTGTTTAGTTCTTTAAAAAAAAAGGCAGAGAATGTAAAGTTTAACGTAATGCAGCAATTCATGAGACAGACATACATATGTAAGCTCAAATGTGCCAAACTATTTCACGTGAAGCAGACCCACCAGTCTATTTTCTTTTCCGACCCTCATCTTCATCTTCATCCCCCTCTCATTTCTCCTTCCTGTGGCTCTCCTCCCAAACTGGGGATGTGTGTTTCTCCCAGCTGTGGCCCATGGTCTGATTGCCTCTGATTTGGGTTAAGTGATTATTACCCCCCTGTGGTATGGGAGGGGACGCTGCCACAGGCTGAAAACAAACCTTCTTTCTCTGCTTCAAAAGACTTTAGTTCAATACCACAAACATTTATTTTTAATTTATGGGCTAATACAGCATTGAACCTGTTACTATGTTTAACCTGAGACGTATTGGCATTTTTTCAGTGGTGGAATAAGTGTTACCCAGCACTGTTACACATTAACTTTGTGAACACCTAACTCAAGGAAAGGAAAGGAAAGGACATGACATGTGGGGGGCAGTGGTAGCCTGATGGATAGGGAGGTGGACCTTTGTAACCCAAAGGTCGTGGGTTCGAGTCCCAGGTCCGGCAGGGATTGGGTGAGGGGAGTGAATAACCACCCTCAATACCATGACTGAGGTGAGACCCTTGAGCAAGGCACTGATCCCCCAACTGCTCCCCGGGCGCCGCAGCACTGGCTGTTCACGGTGTGTGTGTGTGTGTGTGCACTTAGGTGAGTTAAATGCAGAGCACAAATTCCAAGTATGGGAAACCATACCTGGCCACAAGTCACTTCCTTTCCTTTCCTTTCAATACATCATGATACCAAAAAAAAAATTTGATCTAAATATTTATGTACAATTTCTTGAAATTTCCAAAAATTTTTGGTTAAATAAAACTAACAATTTAAGCACCCCGTGATGTGGATTGTGCCCAATGTTATGCAGATTGTGTGTTTTCAAAATCTTTAATGTGACAAATCTGACCCATTATTAGAAACATTTTTACAATCTAAAAGCAGGCCTATATTTTCATGCATATGTTATACTATTCAAAATATTTATGAGAACATTAAAAAAACATATCAATTGAATTTACTAATATTTTCAAGGTAAGTGGTTGCAATACATTTTTTTTAGCTACATTTTAGTAGACTAACTTTAAAACTTTTTTTTTAATGTAGTAAATTTTAAATAAATTGTTCGCTACCACTTCCCTTAGAAAAATTTGTATAACTGATGAATGGAGACATTTGTAAAACGTGGTTTCTATATCAAAATATTCAAGAAAAAAATTTACATTTTCAAGGTTTTAAAAATATACAGTATTTTTTTTATATGTTGAGTTTTTAAAAAGAACATTCACGGAGTAACTTTTTAGTTGTATGATCATTAATGTACTCATAATATTAATCATAATAGCTAATAATCTTAGCCAAAGAGTTGGAAAGCGGAAGAAATTTTGTACAACATTATTAACATACAGATGAATAAACAAAGCAGTAGACCCGCTGATTATTAAATATTAGTTCACTTCAATAAAAAAAAAGAAAAACATGAAGATTGCATGCAGATGCTTGTGTTTTTTCTTTCATTTACTATATGTGTGGTTAAGCATTAGCAAACCCCCCGAGCCTATCTGCACAGATTATCTGTGTGGGTGTGTAGCTTTAGTCCTGTCTGCAGAGAGTGCCGCCCGTGACGGCTTTATTCTGCTCCGAGCGGTGTCTTTGCGTCTTCTGTAAAACAGTTATTTACGACCATAAGTTAAACTGTCTCTGACTGTGTAATTCTTATTTTTTTTACTGCAGGCTGGGGTGAACAGGGACACGTGTAAGAAACACCTCAACTTCAGCTCAGCAGTGTCCCCCAAAAACATTCAACAAAGGCCACTGATACCAAATTGACTCATTTTCTGCTCAAATATTTCCTTCTTCACATGACTCACCTCAGTTTGATATAGACATAAATTAACTTGTCTGAACCCAGAGGGAGTTTATCTGGTGGTTACTAAGGTCACACAAACGATTTCTCAAATCATTTACAGTGTTATTTATGGGTAAGTGAAAAATAAATACACTTTATGTAAATTACACTATTGACAGCACCACATTGCCTTAAGTCTTCTATTTAAACTGCAAACATACAGCATATAAAGCAGACCATAGTTATTCTGACTGCATGAAGAAGACAGAAAACTCAGTGTGTCCAGAATAAAACACACTTGTCTTTGCTTTGATAATATGCAGAGGAGACTTGCCTTGTTTTGTTAGTTCACATTTTGCTTTCATTTTAAAGCTATGGAGACCAGACCTATTTTTTATTTTGTTAATGACAGATTAGACTGATTAATGCCTGATATTATTTCTCTTGCCAAAAAAAAAAAGCTGTAAATTGCAGAAGGTAAATTTAGAGGTGTAAAATACCAGACTAATTTACATTCATAAACCTTGACTGATTGACAATGGCTGTTTAGGTTGTGATACCAGACTTAACTGGTTTATAACACTGCTAATGCAAAGCAATCAAATACGTATTTGAAAATGAAATATTAATTTGAGTTCCTTTTTTATAAGCCTTCTTGAAGAAGCCACGAAGAGACTGATGGCAAGTACAACGATGTACAAAAATAGAAATCCTGGAATTGACCCACAATTCACAAGTCATTATTGAAATATTTGACCACTGAATAAACCAGAATGCTGTAAAATACAATACATAACACGCAAACCATAAATATTTAATATAGTGTAATATTTCGGTAACACTTATTCACTGTTAACTATGACTTTTCCCCTCAATAAATTCCTAATTTGCTGTTTTTTCATAGTAAGTAAGGCAGTTGTTTAGGTATTGGGTAGGATGCGGGATGCAGAATAATGTCATGTAGAACAAGGCATTAATATGTGCATAATTAGTACTAATAAATGGCTAATATTTCAGCAATATGCATGCTAATAAGCAACTAGTTAAGAGACCATAAAATAAAATGCTACCAATATTTCACATTTATAATTCAGAGAATCCATGGGAGCATACAGGCAGTTTGTGAATTCTATTGGTGTTTCTAAAACTGTCGGGTCAAATTAATAGCATTACAGAAACCACATGCTGTGGATAAACATGCATATACATCAACATTAAACACAAAATATCAGAGCTAAATTTGTATCATCCTCTGTGGTTAAACATACATATAAATATTCTTCCTGAGATAAATAGAATGTCACAAACGAATAAAAAACAACAACCTTGCAACATGCTTTCCCAGCACATGCCCACATGCAATTTTATTACTTAAAGGCTTCACTTAAAAATGGTTGTTGTTGTGTTTGTAACTAATGGTGTCTCTGAGCAGAACCAACTAATTACGCCCCACACTGGCAGTGAAGAGTACTGTCTCTGGCTTACCTTTTATTGTCAAAATAAAGCCTGTCAAAAAACAAAACATCAGCTGGGGGAAGTGTGCAAGACCACCAAGGTAATTTTCTCTCCTCCTTGTATTTGTTTAAACTTTCATGGCTTGGCTCAGGCTCTCCTGGGCCATCTTTCACTCCTTGTTTTTTGCTCCCTCACACCCAAAGTCAGCGGGCAGCGGAAGCCTTTTCCTCCAGTTGACCCCCTATGCTCAGGCTGACCCCAGACCCTCGGTCACATCAGGGTCCTGACCCCTCCTGGGCTTGACCGGCACCATGGATGCTCTCGCAGGCCAGGGGAGGGTAGATGTTGGGACAGTGGACAGGAAGGTCCATCTGCTTTGGCCCTCCGTAGTTCAGCCTGGCAGCATTGCTGCAGGTCTGCATGCTGGAAAAAGATGGGATGGGATAGGAAAGAAAGGAGCTACGGAAAAAGCTGAGAGATGGATGAGCTTGCAGGGTGGCCGATGCATCTGGAGCCCTAATGCCATGGCGCAAGGGGAGGCAATGAGCAGTGCTTCCATTAAAGAGTAAAGACAGGCTGTTGTTTTATCTTCCCCTGTGATTCCCCTACTGGCCGTTTACACTGGGCAATAAATGGATTTTGCTCAAAACATATTTGGCTGATGATGTCATGAGCAGGGAAAAGCATTTTTTTCTTTTTTTTTTTCTTTGTGCTTTTTCTTTTTATGGCACTTACTGTCAAAATACAGCCCTGTGCCCACATGTGTGAGGTAAGATTCTCCTTCTCTCACCGAGGTTCTTTCTGGTGTTCCATTCACACACTCTGATTCCATTTTAGTGTGTGGGGCCTTGAGCAGATGGTGGGAAGTAAAGGTAAGAGCCACATAGGCCCATCTGGGCTCACGACTCAAACTCAGGCAGCTTTTATGATCTGTGTTCCCTGTCCTACAGTAAAATTCACACCAGAGCCTTTCCAGTGAAGCAGCATCACCGGCCGCCCAGCCAATGATAACAGGTTGATGCGCGTGGAGAAGCAATCTAAACACATAAGGAGAAGCTCTCTGCTGCAGAAATGCCTGCAGGCCTCTTTCCTCAACGTCATTTCTTTCCAGGGGCCTTCCGAGACTTGGACATTAACTCACACTCAAGGAACCCCTGAGTTCTCCGCTAATGACTTACAGCACTAATTTGTTTCCTCAGGCAACTTTTGCAATTAGTATTGCTCACACTTTGAGTTGCGACTTTTAAAAAATGTAAACCTCAAGTATTGAACTTTGGCACGGAACTAGTCCCGAAATGTTTGTGCTATAGACAAGAAATGGTGTGCTTTTACTACAGCGTGTACCATTACATTTCTAAGCGCTTTTTTGCCTAGTAAATAAAATGAGGGAAAATCTGATGTGTAACAATATATGTGATCCATGCATTAGGCTACAGTACCTGTCTCAATGTTAATCATAGGCCACACTTGCTGCTCTTGATTAAACTACTGTTTATTTGCAATTTTCTTATTTTAATAACAAAGATAAAGAATATACAAGCTATTTTGTGATGAATATTAATTATTACTAAGAAAAGGACTGGAGCAATAGGCAATATACAACACTGAATATACAAAGTTTTATGTGGGACAATAGGCTATATTGCCATATCGAAATACAAAATGTGTTTTAAATGTCAGAATCAGTAAGAGCTTTATTGTCAAATGTTCACACACACACAAAACACAAGAAATTCAGTGGAGAACGCACAGACATTAATATAATTTAAGGTAATAGAAGGAAATATAATGCTAATAATAAACAGAATAGACAAGAAGTTGGAAACTGTAACTGGTGAGCTTGCAAAAAGTTTGTCCGCACACGAAAGTAGTCATCACCGGGCATCAAAGGGATTTCATTTCTGCTGGTTTAAGTCCTGTTTCACAGGTACCTGTAGGTCTTTCAGTGTGGCCTGGGGAGGGGAGGTATCCAAAGCCCATCAACTGTTCACTGGGGTTCCCTAGGGATCAGTTATTGGACCCCTTCTCTTCTCCATACAGACAACATTACTGGGACTCATCATAGAGGCACATGGTGATGCTGATGACACACAGCTCTCTCTTTTATTTCAAACAGATGATCCAACGGTAGCTGCATGGATCTCAAGCTGCATGGTAGACATTCTAGGCATGGATGAAAGAACGTCACCTACAGCTCAACCTAGCAAAGACTGAGCTTTTCATCCTTTCTGCTACACTGACTCAGTGTGACTTCATCATGCAGCTAGGTTCAACTACCCCATTAAGTTCTGTCAGAAATCTTAGTGTATCTTTGATGGCCAGTTGACTTTCAAAAACTACATTGCAAAACTTCCTAACGGAGCAAGCTGCACAACGTCTTGTCTAGGCCCTTGTCATTTCCAGGCTGGACTACCTGCACTGCTCTTCTGTCTGGACTTCCAGAATGCAGCAGCACAACTGAATCTGCTCATCAAGGTGCATTGAAGCAGGGTAGGAACTCAAGTGTGGGAACAGGAATGGCAGGAATGGTCATAGAGGCACAGGACTGAACTTGTGGAACTTGTGGATTTCAAGAGAAAAGTAACCTTGCACACAGCCAGAAAAGCCTAGAAAACAATTTGGCGAAACTATGAAAACCACCCAAAATGCCCAGCATTACCACTCATGTTTACCTTACAATTAGAAATGTCATTTTCTAATGAAAACTTACTTGACAGCTCTTGTGGGATTTTATACTACAGTAGGTCTTGCTTTGTTGAGGAAGGTTCTGATTGTTTGAGAAGAGAAAATGTAAGGAAACATGAGCAAAACATCCCTGGGCACAGATGCCATCTCTTAAAAGAAAGAATTCACCTAAACGTTAACATTGACCACAAAAGATACACAAAGAAGACAGAGAAACAGCTCACCTCGCTTTGGGCCTGTACCAGCCCCTTATCCAAACACAAACAGAGGCTCACAATAAACATAGAAAAGGGGAAAAGAAGGGGAAAAAGACTGAATTCATGTAAGGTTGGGAGGGCTGAATTAAGATCACAAACAACATCCATGTATATGTTATGATGAGGTTTGAAGGCATCCTGACTGAATGAAGCAATAGTGACACTAAGATCTCTTTCTTAGCCATCAGAGACACATGGCCATCTGTCCCACTCCCATGCCACAACAAATCACCAAGTTACAAGCGCTGAGCTCACCCAGAGCTCAACTCGCAGAGTCGAAACAGGAAAACACTTGTTTTTCTCCTTTCCTCCTAATTCAAGGTAATAAGAGTGATTTGCCTTGCTAAATCAAAAACAAGTGCACATGAAATGAATTTCAACTTTAAACAATAGGGCAGAACCAACAGGCTACACTGAAATAAAGGCTAAGAGTTCCCTGTTCTGTTGGTCAAGGAGTTGAGGATTTGACCTTACAAATTACTCAACACAGGGATTAAGGATTGAACCCTTGCTCTCAGTTCCTGTTGTGTCCTTGAGATTTTGGATTTATCTGATCTTTCTTGAATACGTGGACCCACACACACAGTCATCCAAGTTAAGGACCACAGTGGTGCTGGCGTGTGCAGGGGGCGGCGTCTGCCATGGCCTTGAATGGCTCTGTCCGCATTAGTGCAAAACTGGTTCTGACAGAGCAGCGCTGGAGTAGAGACGCCTCTGCCCCTCCCTCACGCTGTTTCCCTACGAGATGCTATCATTCCTCCCGCAGACTAGATTTCTTGGGTGACTTCAAAGCTTGTTCACTAAGTGTTTAGAAGAATGCGATGGAAACAGGAAAATAATGTTCTGATTTCTGTAAACTTTATAACATCTGCTTTTGCTTAGCGTTGCTGCAGCGCTGAGCGGTGCCTCCACTCCGCTCTTCGCTTGGGACATTTTTTCCCACAGTTTAAAAAGCACCTCACACGCTGTGCCAAATCAAGGACAAAGAACGGTGGAGCAAGCAGCAAGAACAAATTTCTAGTTAAAAAAAAAGCACAAGGAAAACAAGAAAAGGAAGGCTTTTTTGCGGAGGCTGAGAATTTGATTAGTTCTTTGAATCGATTCTTCATTATTTGTGCTCTGCGGCATTCAGAAGAGATTGCTGATAATTGGGAATTAAATGAAGGATCATAATCAGTTTATGTGGTCTTGTGTGATCTTGGATCAAGAACAGCTTTAAAGAGCAAATGCAAACATCTGCATGCATTTGCATTGTCAGTGTTCATACAAAATGAGGATGTACAGGTACGTCTGTCTGCTGCCACACACATACACTTACACGACCTCGTTATGCTCACTGCAAGGGACACAAAAGTCCCATTGCAATTTGTAAGTCAGTCTCCCTTGCTTAAAGGGTAGCATGACAAGACTCCTATGTATATACACAACATCCGACTCTGAGCCGGAGGGCTTCTTCTCCTTTCCTTAACTCAATCATGCTCAGGTTTCACTCTCGCCCATCCGAACACACTCACTTCCTTCTTCTGACCTCCCCCATCCAGACCATAACCTACAACCTAACATGTATAAGCAGCTTTAAAGCCCGCAGGAATATGCCATACCAAATATTTGATATTATTTTTAAATTTGCTTGGCCATGCAGGACTACCAATTTTTTTGTCAACACAAGGGTATGGGTGATATTTAAATTTAATTTAATTATGCAATATCAGGAACCAAATCATGAAGATGGATATGCACTCTGTGTGAGTGATGTGAGAGCGCTAACATTAGGAAGAATGAAGGACAGACAAAGGAGGTTGCTAACAGCTAGCTGACTTCTATTTGTTTACTCTATGTACAGTATTTATCAGAATTAAATCTCAAATGGCTTTTGAAGTACAAAGAAACGTAGAAAAGAGTCCCCAATTTCCCCTAAAAGAAACAGAGTGCCCCTTGATTTCTTTTTCGGAAGATGGCAACCCTAGTCTAATCAAACTGGCATTGCACACAAGAAACATTAGTGTCTCAGAGCATATTTGCTAGATGCAAGGACCTTTTTCATTAGATTTTAGTAGATTTGAGAGACCTTTCATATGTCAAGAAGTTGTCTTACATTCTCAAACATAATCAGTCTATTGGAGCACTGTTGAAAGGACATTGTTTGTTTAGCTCATGACTAGAGACAATGCTAAACCATTCCAAGCTAGCTAGGGGCTAGTTAAGTAACAGTCATCCAGAACAATTTAAGTGTACCTCCCTGAAGTCTAACCCATCTTAAACATGGTCTGCTCTCTGTCATGAGCCAACCATCCCCTCCACCCTGTCATAACGCTGTTGTTTGCAGATGACATTGCCGTATGGTGAATGTACGTGTTTGAGGTTAATTGAAAACACATGCGTTTCTACACAAACATTTGTGGGGGCACTGTAAACAATGCTTTCTCCATCTTTCTCTAGAGCGATCGGGCTTAGAAGGTCAAGGGTGTTGACTGGTGCCAGGTTCTGTCCGTTTGCAACATAACACAGAGCTGACATGAGACGGGGGGTTCTGAGTGTGGTCCTCACATGTCTTCATTTAGCATAACGTTACAGTAAAGCGGAAGTGACCCTATAACACCCTTACAGTGAGAGGCACGGCAATCTGAATGGAGGTCATTAGCATGGCTGTCAGGGGCACGTGTGGATGAGGTGGGTGATTGGGGGTCTCGGCCTGCTGGATTGTGGTCCACAGGTCTACAGATTTGAAAAAGTCATTTCCTCACTTTCCTGCTTCAGGAAAAAGGGCAGACCAAGGAAAATAAATGCAGGGGAAAGGGGAGAAAACAAATTAAGGTGAACATTGAGAGGGTGCCACTGGCAATGTATGGGTGAAATTAATAAACGGGACATAAGGAAGAATAGGCAGAGAGGGAAGAGGTACAGTGTCTGACATTATATCACGCAAGGCGGCCCAAAAAATTAGGTGCCTTGGAAGTTGACGCTACCATTTTTTTTTAAAAACAACTCAGTAAATCTAATTTCTAGAGCTCCAAAATTAGCATTAGCATTATTAATGCAAATATTCCTCTTCAACTGCTCACTTGCTTTGTATAAATTAAATTTATAGCCTATTAGCACTCTTTCAAAACCATTTGGTGAGAAATTTAAGGCATTACAGGAACACTCCCATCGCGAAGGCTTTTCCCCCTTAAAAAAAAAAACAAAACAAAAAAAAAAAGATGCTGCCTTGTTTTTAAGTTCTATGGCAGAATTCAATGCATCCTTCCAAGAGATTGCAATCCCAGAATACACTGCGACAAGCTCAGTGAAAAAGAATTGGAGTAAGATTCTCCACGTGGCATGCAGAATTCAAAACAGCCCACTTAGGTTCCATCTCTGTTAGGATGCTTTCACACAGAGTAGCTGACTATAGGCAGCTCACCAGGTTCTTGGTTGAGTGTCTCTCAATGGAGATCAAAAAGTGATTGCTTCGAGACAAGTCACTGTGACATGCCTCGTCACCGCCACTTATGCTCAGCCAGTTTGTCCCCCAGCCCTCCCTGTCCTCAGTCCCTCAGACTCTGACTTCCTGTTCCTGCCTCTCGCTACAATGATGAATGGCTGCAAGCTCCATTCAATTACGCCTTGAGTGCGAAGAGACAGGAACAATGGAAGCTGGCCTATGCAGTGTGGCGCAGGCCCACTGCATTCTTAGCAACAATTTAGCCTAATTAGCATCAACTCCTGGCCCATCCATCATACTCCTCAAGAAACATAAACAAACTGTCAGCTCTAGCGTAACAAACAGATCGCCCAGCTACTTAACACAAATTATTCTTACATGAAACGCAGCTTCTCAGGCAACCTTCCCCCCTCCAGGCCATCTGGGGAATGAAGGGCTATTAAAATTGAAGACATATGTTCCAGTCAAGTTCAACTCCCCAGACTGTTGCGGCTGATGCAGTGACAGTTTGCCCAGGCTTATGAGGGAGTTGGGTGAGGATGAAGCAGTCTTTTGGAGGAGGGAAGGGATTTGAATGATGATGTGATCAAGTTTAGAACAGGTGTGATGGATGTCAATCATGATTTATGGAGGTTTGAGCTGCCATTTCAAATTGTAGAATTCTCTGTTTGACATATTTGAAAATGCTAAGAGAGCTGGGAAATAAAGCATTGCTATTTTTTCTTGTAACATTTGGCAGTCATCATTACATGGATATGGACGCCTACCAACCTATAAATGTCAGGCATGAAATAAAGGGATCAGTAGTTCTTTTTTAACATTCTGTTTTATAGGACAGTTCTAGTTAATTTTTCAGAAAGAAGCAAAGAGCTTAGGAACTATTTGGTTGGAAGCAAGTACTAAAACAAGCATCATTGCAAAACAGACAATAGCATAGCTGAACGTACTAGTTATCACCTAATTAAAAAAGAAGTGCAAATAAATAAAACAATTACCACTTAAGGAGTCAGAAACTCCCATTTAGCCAGAACAATTTAAAGTTAGCATAGAACAATGCAATCCAACCTAAACTTGTGCAGACTACATTCCACGGGTACATTGAACTTCAATTTGACGTTTCTGATGGAACCTATTGCTCTGAAATGTTCTGAGCATATTAACCAAGTTAAACCAGGTAACAGCTTGGAAAATGTCAAACTCGGCCTGACTCTCACACGCTGCCAAACTCTCCAAATTTGTCACTTTTCCATTCCCTTTTTGAAGTTATGCAGTGTGTGAAATGCTTCGCTAATTAACTAGGAAGCTTGGCAAGAGTGCCTTGTTGTTTTTAGGGGAGCGATGGCAAACCTCAGTCGTCTCGGCCAAAAGAGACTGCGCTAACTCAAGTGTGACAAATACACCATTGCTCCTCTCCCAAACGTAAAAAAAACTAAACAAAAATGCAAAAGAACCAAACAAAGTGACAGAGTGCTGTTCATTTTTCATGCCCTTCTTAAAGTCCCTTTATTCCACATTAAGCATACAACACCAAGTAGGGAAAAAATGGAGATTCCTTGCCAAGGTGTCGGTGGAGGGCTATTCTAAACAAGTAAATTCTCTCACAACATCAGAATGATGTCATTTGATGTTTTGCTCATTAGCGATTCCTGGATTGGAGCCAAAAATAATTTTCATTCATCTGTGAGGCCAATTATGAGCCTTGTTCTTTTACTTAGTCTTCTCATCTTTTTTCAAAGCATGCTTAGATTAGTCCTCTAGCATGATTAATAAATGGACTGCGTCTTCCATTGTGGCAGCTCAGTGCCGCAGACAGCATGAAGTTTGATTTACCCACATGCAAAATGCTCATTACACTCATTTTTCCCACACCACTCTATTTTTTCCATTTTCAAAAGGCAGGTCTTTCAGCTCAGCCCTTGTGATGATGGATATCACTTAAGAGCTGCTCAGCTTCTGCTTTATAAAGCGTGGACATATTCAGACTGCTAAAGCTGGCCCGTTTTATATCAGGTGTGTGACCTAACAGGGGGTTGGGATACAACAAATTCCATTTTTGCCTGCTTTCTCTCTGAACAGTCACGTTTTCCAACTCTTGAGAGGGATTCCACTGCGATGAATTATGCTTACCGTTACTGCACATGCATTCTTCACAATCACTAATTTAATTCATTTATCAAATTTTCCACTCTTCCGTTTACTCAGTTTCATTAGTATGAAGCAGAAGCAATAACAATAAGCCTGCACTTTAGGCTGTGGATTACACTGATTGTACAGTGGTGGTAGGCAAAAATTACTGTATTATATGACAAAAAAAAGCATCTCTTAATAATGTAATTCTAAAAAAAATTATCAAATTTATTTGTTTTACTGTTGCTGGAAGACCGGAAAATGCTGTGAATTTTTACGTTTCTAAGTCCACATCACATTCACACTGTTTTTAGAAAGCCAAATAATTTCTAAATAATAATAATAATACTTTATATCATTATAACTATCAATAATTACTATTGTAATACAACTGCACTATAATGAAATACATATTATATAAATACGTATATTACTTTATATAATAATAATAATAATAATACTTTAAATTACTGTAGTAAAATAATAACGCTGTCTTAATTCCCTCACTTGCAAAAGTTTATGCTTTGAAATTACATTTTGGCAGAAAACTGCAGCTTGTGTGAAAACACATATTTTAGGTTTATTGCTAAATATTCCTTTATACAGAAATATAGCATTTTGACACCATACGGTTCCCATCACGTATTGCTATGTGTGAATTGGCGGACATTAAAGAATTCTCTGGTTGGTGGAGTGTTCTTCGCAGAATATCTCGTTTTTCACCAGAGAACCCACTGTTGAGCATGATTGTTTGAAAAGTAGAAATAACAACAAAACTTCAACAAAAGCATACACAATTAACTAACAAACTCTGTGTTTAGATGTTATCTTTAAAAATCAATTTACATCTAGAGAAAACAAATAGGGTTTTTATTTACAGAACCAAATAATGCAGATTTCAGAACTGTGTGTTTTATAATGTTATTTTATTTTACCATAGAATAATTTGGGGGATTAAAATTATACATGGTTGTCCCATTTTTAGTATTGTTTTGGTTACATGAAGATGCAAGAGAAAAGAAGGAAAGAAGGGCACTGAAATTGAGGTGCCGCTCATCTGGCAGAGTTCTCAGAGAAAGAAAATAAACCCTGATCCACTTCCCTACAAACAGCTTCCCGCAAGCTGGCCGAATTCTGCAGCCCAGCACCAGGATGTTTGGCTTACAAAATGACTTTGCCGCTCCCGCAGCCATTCTACCTAATTGCCCCTGGGGCAATTATTGTAGCCCTCTGTAAAAAAATAATAATAAAGTCATAACGTAGTGTGGATTACGTTACATTCATAGTTTTTACTAAGTAGTGTTAGTCGTGTGCCTAATGCAGTTTTTTTTTTTTTTACATAGTACATATCATAAATGTAATTAAATCTGAGAGTGGGTGGGTTGAAAAAAAAATTACCAAACAAAACATTTCCCTAAGCAATCAAAACACAAACAGACCCACAAAAACGGCAGCGACCTGCACATAATCACAGTGAGACATTTCCTCTACGCCAGGAATTGCCATTCACTCACTGCCATTTATAAACATTGAGAGGGACAAACAGGGAAAGCGCAGGCAACGACAGGCCGTATCGGTCTGGATATGAGCTGATAAATTGGTGGCTGTGGAAAAAGCGCCCCTTGGGCTCCATCTATTCAGCCGACTGAGGCGGAAAGGGCCGTTTTCAAAAGCACCCCAGAGCCTGGCTATGCATGACAGAGCCTGACACCAGAGCCATACTAGATTCCTTTCTACATGGGCGGCAATGGGCTCCTGGGAAGGAACAAGTGCTTACGGAGGAGATATATCTCCCATCTCATCAGCTCTGCTTCTACCCTCATACTAACAAACACCTGCTGAGCCATCAGATTGTGAGCATTACACGGCACAAAACTACGATGAGAGCATCTCTACAATATGCTGCTCATGCGATGAAGTTGACTGAAGCATAAAACTGCAACTGTAATATAACATTTATCCTTTTAATCTAATTATACAACAGCCCCATAATGTACATGGACATTCAAGCCACACTTAACGTACAAGACACCTATTTTTGTCTTTATATAAAAATAATGATAATGATGTTTTCAATTTCTAATTTTTTTTTTTTTTTTTTTTTTTCAGGAGGTGGGAAGTTCTGTGTTGTGAGAGTGATACAATTTTATATTATAAACATACAAAATTTGGTAGCACTTTTTTTGTATAGTCCTACTCCTCATGGACATATGTACTTGTTATAGTAACTATAATAACTAGGTAAAAGTACTAACCCTGAACCTACCTCACTTAGTTACCTTATATTTCCCAAGGTAAATATACTGCAAGTACACACACTTTTACAAAAAATGTATTGTATTAATATAATATTTTATTAAAGTAAAATATTATTATTTGGTATAACTACTTTTTGGTAACACTATTTCGTAGAAAATAACATTTCGTATAATATGTTAAAACAATGTTGTTCATGATTAGTATATATATATATAAAAAAACTTTCCATAAAAGTAATTATTTGTATTGTTTATATAACGATTAAAAACAATGAACTGATATACATGGTGTGGTTTGATATTTTTTATATTGTCATATTAAAGTGTGTAATGTCCAAACACTTAAGAGGCCACTGTATCAACAAATACATGACTGCGAACATGCAACAAAAACACCACATTTTTCATATGATTCAAACCCACAACCTTCTGAGTCTCATCTGCAGAAACGACAGCAATAGTCATGTCCTTCCGGGAGGTTTTATCTGGGGAAATTTGTTTATCTGTCATCTCTCATCAGAGGCTTCTGCTGCCACAGTCAGCAGACTGATAGCTTAACCTTTCCACCATACTGCACTTCAAAACGAGCAGAGAGCCCCTAGGATCCCTCAGAGTGTGTGGTCTTCTCTCTGCACCACTGATTTCTGCATGCATGTCTCATTCTGTGCAAGACACCGCTCGAGGATAAAGATGTCTTTTCCCTTTGCTTCTGATCTCATTTATTCCTATACCAAACATCTAGAGATGTTAACGTTAGTACGAATATGTTCTCAGGACTTTAGCGCCTGGAATAGAATGTGCTGGCCAGCTACTTCGGACTGCGGTCAGGATGAGCAGTACCACCTGCCATGGTGTTGCCCGAGCGTTAGACAGTGATGGGCAAATGAGAGATTGGAGTGTTTTTGGAATGTTAGCAAAGCCACTGGCTAGTAGCCATTGCTCTTGTGGGAAATGAAATCAGTGCTATTTGATCACATCATATTAAGTCCAGAGGGAATTCGAAGTACTGAGACCCATTTTGGATGAGGTTGAAACCATCAGAAGAACAGGAAGCTGCGTTTCATTTTTGTGAGGTGACGGAAAATTCATAACAGAAATCAATGCATTGGCTTGGACAGACAAATGACCTAAGTAATGCAAAAAGCTTCTAGATCAAAAGTTTTACCATCACCCGTTCCATACGATTCTACTACATAATTATAACTATATAAATCTTCTCTATTACTATAAAAAGCTTTCAATTTTCAGCCTCAACCTCCACATGGAACGTCAACGCTTGGTGAAAGATTTATAAAGCCTGGAGAGAAGGAAAGAGGATGTGAAACTTTAAAATAGCTCTCTACTGCCACCTATTAAAGAGTGTGGCAACTGCAAGCAAGACATTGACTAAAACAACCCCATTATGAAAAAAAACAGGGGGAGTCAGAAAAGTGAAGTAATTATTATAACATTATGACAGCTTAAGATTTAAAGGCTGACCAAAAATTTTAGTGGACATGTTATCCGGTTAGGATGCAGCCTTTTTCCCAGGCTGAAAGAAAACACATTCCCAGTCAAAGTGAGGATATAATCATGGATCAGATCAATCTGAAATAACTCCTGAGGCTACTAACAGTTTTTATTTGTATTTTTTTATGATTCAGTCTTAAAAAGCTTCTCTGGCCACATCCTCTTTTAAATTAAGATCCTGTCAATCATTCAAAACTAATTTATAAACCAGTCAGCATCAAATTGCGCAATAATCCCCTCCCACTTTCCTGCCAGCACCCATCCTGTGCCACTCGGTAACATGAGCAAACAGGAATTCAAGACGTAAAACTAGGGCACTTTTCCATGACCCAACATCATTTTTTATATCTTTATTCCATTGTATAATTGCCCTTATTTCAAACATAATAATGGAAACCGCTTCATTTCTCCCCCCATCCCTTCTTATTGCCTCTTGATTGTGACATCTGTGTCTGTCTTGATTTTATTGGATGAAGCGCTCCTTTTGAAAGGATAATAAACGTGTAAACAAATTCAAAACAAGCCTTTCTCCTAAGCTTTGGTTCTCATTATCAAATTGTGCGGCTGCCCTTGCCAATGTCCCCCTCCTAGACAATGTCATCCTTTTACAACTCAAGATCAGCTATAATCAAAAGTGTCTATAAATTTGAGCTTCTCTAATTAAGGTCTCCTCGCAAAGTGCACAAGCGGGCAACCAGGCAGGGAACCTTCCCAAAAGGACTCAAATTGGCTCCCAAGCACAACAAATCACATTATGATTTCAGCTCTTGCCCACGCACCGCTCTTTTTGAGTCAGTTAACCCAGCTGAAGAGGCCGTCTCGCTGCTGCAGACCTGTGCTCTGACTACTTAAAAAAAGCTTGCAGTCGCTTGGATCTCTAAAAATGCTGTTAGAGAAATGTAAAGTCAATGATGGCCCTTAAAAAATATCTGCACATTTTTGAACACTTAATTTTAAAAACTTTCATGTCACTGCATAATGTTAAAATATATGAACCTAAATGGCAGCTGCAAACAAATTATGTGAGAGATTAGTCAGGACTATCTTTCCTTTGCTTAGTAATGGCTTTAAACATTGTAAGGTATATTTTTTAAAGACACTAAGACTACATTTAAAAAAAAAACTATTCTTTAAAGAATGCATTGACAATCATTTGAAGCACCTGTATCTACACATACTTGCATAAACCTAAAAAAAAATAACAAACATCGACACGCTCAATCAAGAAATCTCTCCCTATAACATTTTTGACTCTTGTTGTTTTTGACAGTACTTATTATGTTTATTTATAATTCAAGCTTTTCTACTCTCTACAATTTGGCGTCTCAAATTAGATTCAGTTAAAAGATGTATACATTACTTTTTGACTTGGATTTATCTATGACGTTAGAATTTGACCAAAATCCTCTGAGATGTTTGCTTCTACTTCACATGAGAAACCCGGCCGACAGCAGAACTGTAACTCTGGGCAGAGATTCACCCAGAGTTTCCAGACAATATGAAGCCAAAATGGGACAATGATTTGTCTCTCAAACAGAGCAAAACACAAGTCTTCCACCACAGTTAAGTCGTTGCAAATTACAGCATGGCGGATTGAGAAACAATTACAAATTTAAAGTGCATTTAAAGACCTAAGAGAGAGCTCCTTGGAAGGTTATTTTTAGACAGAGCTTTATGGGAATACGTTTGTACGAGACTTTATGATCAATGCAATGTTGTGATCACTCCATCAAAAGCTCTTCTCCAGCCAAAAGACATATCAGCATTCTGCGCTAATTACAAGGTCGGATAACAGCCAACTGGACAGCGGTCCAAAAAAAAGGGAATGCTTACACGCAAATTCATGCACACACACAGTGTAGCATCTACCGTACAGTTTCATTTTCCTACAGGGTCATTCAAACTATGGCCCTTGACTACTTAGTCTAAGTGCTCAATTAAGCATAGCTTGTTAGCTGGTTTCCTTTCCAGCTATGTTATTGCTGCCATGTGCTGTATTCTGGTACTGTATGTAATACAGTGTGTTCAGCCAGTATGATGGCAGATCACAGTGCTTTGGAAATCTTAGTGACTTTTTTTTCCTTCACTCAAATTTTGTTTTCATGTTACGTCCACCAGATTCTTTCTTTATATGAGCGACTCCAAAGTATCCAAATGACACAGCAAATGCTGAACTTAATTGTGAGACTAGTATTATGTCCAAAAATGAACCTGGGCATAAGTTTTCACCATATAGTGGAGAACCATCCCTTCTAGAACACTATGAGAAATTTACTTGATCAAAGAAAATTCTGTCATCATTTCCTCACCCTCAAGTAGTTCCAAATCTGTATGAATTTCTTTGTTCTGCTGAACACGAAGGAAGATATTTTAAAGTGTAAATTGACAGCGTTGACCTACATTGATTTTTTCCTGTACTAAGTCAATGGTGACCCAAAAAAAAAAAAAAACAGCCTGACAACCTTTTTTCAAAATATCTTCTTTTGTGTCCAGCAAATTCGGAACTACTAAACGATGACAGAATTTTCATTTTTGGGTGAACTATTCCTTAAAGGCTGAAGGTCAAGTTCACCCTTGAGAGGATCTTGATGTATCTTAATGGAAATACTTATTTGAATTCTTATCATTATTTGCAATTGAACTGTAAACTCTATTAGATTTACAGGCATTCAGTTACTTCATTAAGTAATGGCAAGATTTTAGAAAGCCCACATTAATTATTAATAGTTCCTATATGACTTTATCGAAAAAAGTCGTTTCAAAGTCAAGACGTTGCTATTTAATTAAAAACTACGAACAAAAACTTTTTCTTCAACACACAAGTAAACAGGGTCAATTCTGATTTCATAACAAGAAAACGCTTTAAAGCCAGAGTTTACCCTTGCTTTAGATACGCCAAGGGAAAATACACTTCAATGCATTTCAAAATGAGCTAATTTTTGCCAATGGCATAAACGTCATTCAAACACTGGGAGTATGTTTTATCAAAAATGAATGTGGTTAACATTAACAAACTTGATTAGATCACCATCATGATCAGGCGATAGAGCATATTGTACTTATTGTAGCCAGTTCCTTTCAGTCCGCTCCAAAGGCTCTCATTTTAATAATTTCCCCCGGAAAATAAGTGTGAGCACTAGCCCAGACATAGCCTCCCATGTCGAACAATCATAATCACGCTACTCTTACCATAACACCGCAATTATCCTCATTGCTTACAGCAACACAACATGCGTGATGGATGAGTGTGTGCATGCTTGTGTGTGTTTGAGCGAACCATCTACAGTAGAAACATCTCCCACGCACGTCCCCATCTGTCGCAGCTCCTCTGCTCAGTTCAGCGTGCGACCTCCATAAATCATATCATTAAGATAACGTCAGTGGCCCCTGGCTGGCTCGTACATTACCCAGGCAGACTAAACTCCATCCGTTCAAGGCCCCGCTTTGACAAACAGCTGACACAACAGCGACAATCCACGTCTGGCTCATGCAAACAGTAGTTCGACAGTAGTTCTTGTAGGAGTATAGGACTCAGAGGAGAAGAAAATAACCCATTTGTGGTGTAAACAAATGCTTATTTGAGGTGTTTGATCTTTTAAGAGTTGCTCCCATCAACTGCAGGTACCTGTGGGAGGTATATGATCTGTTTGGAGAGTCTAAGCTCCTTGCTGCATATGTTACCATTATACTTCATGCCTGGTTGCAGTCAACTGATTTCTTGTGACATTATGATCCTGCACATTTCCTCTAGCGGTAATTAGTCGTAGCAGTCAATAAATCTCCTCTGTTTGTTTTTGTAATGTTTATTATGGTTTAATTGCGTTTTTGCCCCATTTTAGGAACGGTTTTCTACACGTCGACGAGGGCACTACAAACGCACTTGAGTTTTGTCATCTGATACAGAATGATTGCATTATTACAGAAATTTCATTAGAACTCTGATTATATCATTTGTTCAAATATACAATGCGACAAAAAGACAAAAGTCTACAAACGACACAGAGGTGGGTGTATAAGACGGCGATTTGGAGGCTCAGAGAAGAACCCTCCAAAATCAACATTACTTCAAACATGAGCTCATCTAAACATCTGTCCACAACATGTCCAATCATTGCCCTGCTGAGGCATGTACAATTGTTTCTGGAAATAAATATTAGGCCTAATTCAGCTCTGATTGTAGCAGCCAGTTGTGGTCCGGAGAGGAAACGGTCTTTGCGGCTGAAATCTAATGTACATTTTTTTCTCCCAAGGTCTCTCTTTTAATTGCTTTTATTTATTTGATCTAGTTTTACTCTTTTCTTCTTCTCAGTTTTGGTTTTGCAAATTTATGGTGTCTAAACTTCATTTCACACTTATGCACCAGTTAAAACAGGAGAGGTCTGAGTGTGTTTTAAGTGAGGGTCTGCTGTGGAGGGGTGGACTGAGTTCAATTATACTTAGCCTGTCTGTCTTTTCCCGTCACACTCCATTTGCGGTCGGCGGATACGTTTACACAGAAACTAATCATAACTAAAACATTTTTGTGTAAATCTTACCAAATTACTCTGCATAACAGGGGCAGGGAAAGGAAATCAATACCAAAAACACTTAAGGTAACATCTGACCGTTCTTCCGGACCTTCTGGATAAAACTAAGATAAATGATGAAAAGAAAATAAGTTCCCATTAAGAACACTTATGAAAGAGAATTTTTTACATAATTGGGCAAATGTAAAGTTTGCAATATCCGGCTGAACTAATACAGGCCCATTTTTCACAATGAATGCCGGATTGCACTGTAGACTGTATATCGTTGTACGAATCTATATAGTTCCATATAGATGGAATATTTTCTTAAATATAAAGTACGTCAGGAAAGATTAGTGTGCTTATAAAGCAGTCATATACTCCAAGAAACTAGGCCTGATTTAGTACAATACAGATTTGATTAAATAATTACTTAATATACTCTTGAAAGAGATAATAAAATTTTGTTTTGTTTTGTTTTGTTTTTTTAAGGTTTGGAGACAAATTACTTACTACATAATATATTTTACAATTAATTCTAGCACATTAAGATTCTCCTGCAAAATATAGACTGTCAGAGGATGATAGTCGCATCTGTTACTTCTCCACAGAGCATGAAAAAGACAGCCAACAATGCTCCAAAGTGAGAAAAAAAAAATGCTCTGTGACTACCACTAATGCCAAATACAATGCTTCCCCCTTGTGGTAGATTTAAAAGCTCAACCTCATACCAGTTACTCGGTTATTATTAGGTGTAGCTTAAACCAGGACTGTCCAAACTTCGTCCTGGAGGGCTAGTGTCCTGCAGAGTTTAGCTCCAACCCTGATCAAACACACTTGAAGGAGCTAATCAAGCTCTTACTATGTTAAATACTTCCATGCAGGTGTGTCGAGGCAAGTTGGAGCTAAACCCTCCAGGACCGAGTTTGGACAGCCCTGGCTTAAACTCTCCCCAGTTTCTGCATTTAAACTTTCTGCCCCATTTTCTTTGTGTTTCCCTGAATGGAAAGGCTGTGAAATGAGTCCTGGTAGGATATATAAAATGCAATGCAGTGACATTAACTCGTGTCCTTCAGAGAGAAAAAAAAAGCAGGTTTGGAGAGTCAGTCCAAACCTGAGAGAAGCCAAGTACAAACCAGATCCAATGCCTGTGACTAGGTCATACATAAATTAACATTTCACTCTACCCAGCCTTGTTAACAGGCTGTTGGAGGGAATATGACAAGTGCGGGGGGTAAGCTAGTAACACTGGGTTATTCTACCAAAGAACCAAGAAAGAAAGAAAGTTTGAAAGAAAGAAAAGTCCTAAATTACTGCTAAATATGATGCAAAGTTCAAAGCATGTTAAAATATAACACCAAGTGAAAAGGGCACATTTGTTAATGTGGAACCTAAAGTTCAAAATCCTTCATTGTCACTCTTTAAAAAAAAAACTTCACACAAGCAATAGAAACTCGAACAAAAAAGATTTTCATCCAACACAGACTGACTGTCTGTAATGACACAAGAAATAAAGTAAAGCGCCACTACACCGGGTCTTTCTCGTTAAAGAACTCTTCATGAGTTGATTTTCCTATTTCTAAGCCAATGATTTTGACGAGCTAAAATGCATAATGAAACCTTTTGGAAAGCTGTTTTTTTTTACAAATGTGCAGACTTACGTTTCGTCTGCTGTATATGTTACATAAAACGCTTAATAAAACAATTGTTGGTCTCTGAATATTTGCAGTGCATGGGCTTCTTGGCTGTATCTTCGCGTCTCTCTAGCGTTGCGTTTTTAAAACGTCTCGTCGGTGACGTTTAATGACTCATGAATCAGATGGCATTTTTACTTAAACCTATCTATGCATAACACGGATAAGCTAAATAAACGTTTTAATTGTGTCAGGGGTATATTACACAAATAGCCATGAACCAAGCGCCTTAAATTCTGAGGGAACGCGTTGTAAACGGAACTAACAGAAGCGCGCGTGTATTCCGCGTACGTTACCTCTCAAGACAGACATCCGGTTTATGTCTGTCATCTGTCGACTTTAAAATTACTTACTAAACATATTCGTTTCATGTTAACAGCCATGTACAATAAAAAAATCTGACAAATGGTACTTCACCGACTTCGAGGCGGTTAGGGGTGTCTGCTAACTGGCGTTGAATGCTACATTTTACGAGTTGGTAAACAAAGTTTGTGGAAATAGAAACTAAAAGCGCGTCTTACCTGCAGACCCGCCAGCTATGATCTGATGAGACGCTTCTCTCAGTAAAGTCTGCTTTTTAGATGTCATTTTCTGATTCTGGGCCTGTATTAAGGAAAACAAACTGTTATAGTAGTCATGTTTTAAACCTCTTTGTTATTTCAAACCTACTTTATAATATTCGTATTTAGTCTCGAGAAAACATAAAACGAATAGCGTTATGCCTAACGAGAGAGTCTGTTTTTATTTTAAGGTGGTCATAAGCCGTATTGTACAGTGCAGAGGACTGTAGGTGTGTTTAGACCTTACTTCAGCTTGGGGTTTCAGTACAGTTTGTTTATTGTAGCTCCTGCAGCGGAAGTCCGAAGCTTGTCTGACACGCGGCGTCCTGGCGCGAGCTGAACTGAGGGGATTCGGTGTGTGTGAGCGCGCTCTTGGGCAATGTCGGTTAATTTTAACTCTAAGTCTGATTCAGTCAGAGTTCAACGAGGACACTGTAAGAAGTCGAATGCCAAACAATTCTGTGGTTAAATAAAAATAATACAATAAAATAAAAATTATCTGTTTAGATGCAGGCTATTTCACACTGAAATACACATCTGAATGTCATGGATAACAATATTTCAAAACTAGTTGCATCTGCAAACACATTGTGCTAAAAATATATATATATATATATATATATATATATATATTTCCCTGAGGCAATTTTTTTTTATTTTTATCATTTACAAAACATTTAAACTAGACTATGGTTGTGTTGGAAATGCCAAACTATCATAATAATATACTATTACTATTTCTGCAGTATCCAGTGGGTATGCTGTGAATAGTATGCAAATTTTCTGTATGTATGGAAAAACAATATCATTGGTAGGACATACATTGTACTTTAATCTACATCACGTTTCCGATCAAACCAAATGACGTCCCATTTATCTGTATAGCGCTTTATACAGTATTGCTTGTTAAAACAAATATTAAATAACAATAATCTTAACATTGCAGTAATATATATATATATATATAATATAGAAATACAAATAATATTTCAATTATGCAAACAAAATTCAATTCTGCTAAAAAAGGAACGAATTTAGAATTAACTCCGCCCACCAATGTTTGGCTGCGATAAACAGCACTGAAAAAAACCCACGTGCATATCTGCACTATCAGTGTGGCGCAGAGGGTGAAAGTTGTGCTGATTCGCCTTTCGTCAAACGTGTGCTACTCGTTTTCCCATCACATACCAGATCAGAAAGGCATTTATTTTCAATAAAAAAAATATTAGTAAATATTTGAAAAGAAGAAATAAAAATCCTCTCCCCCCAATAATATAGTAATACAGGTGTGCTTTGATGTAGCTTTTTAAGTAGCAGTTGACCAGTTAGTATATATATATATATATATATATACACACACACACACACACACACAGTATAAATAGATAGATTTTTTTTTCTGGTACTCAAGCTCTTAAGAATTTTAAAACAGAACTTGGAGGTTAACATAATTTTCTCCTTGATGTCTCATGAACTAAAATGTGTCTGGGATTCCTTTAAATCATATAGTGAGCCACAGCTTTTTTTTTTCCTCTGCAGAAGGCAACAATGAAAAGCAGGCTTTCCCTAATTCAATGTTACAACTTGCTTAGAGAGAGTCTTGGCCGAGTAATGAGCGTATTACCGTATTAGCTTAGAACATACACATTTTCCCCATTTAATTGTCGAATTGTGAATTTATAGCAGGCTATTGGCAGGGAAATGCCATTAGCACTTTGACCTGCCTGGATTGAGAGAGCAGACAAAACCCCACCCCATCTATAAACCTACAGGCAAATCTGTTCACTTTTTCGTCTTTTTTTGTTTTTTTTAATAAGTAACAAGTAATTCTAAACAAACTGTTCTGTACATTTGCATGAGACTTCACTATGATTACAACGAGCACACAGAAAACCTGAAAGAAAATAACTTTTTGATAATATAACAGAATATAGTTTTTACACATGAAGTATTTAACAATAGTCATACTGAGCATAAATGTAATCTAATGCTGACAAATCCTTGAAATGAAATGCAAGACTTAAATAATCAAAAAGGAACACCAGAACAATTCATTTTTTTTTATTTGCAACAACTTCTATACGCACATCAAATGTAAAGCTCTCATAGCATCACCTCTGGATGTCTGTTTCTCCACATTTTTGGCCTTGGATTTTAACAATTACAAAAGTGACACTATTTGAAGCCACTTGAAATGCTTTGAGGTTTCTAGAAAAGAAGTGGATAAAAACAAGTTGGTTAGACAAAAAAAAAAAAAAAGACAAAATAAATATTCTAAATACAGAAACAGTGGTTTGATTCATAGGATAATTCAAGTCATTATTACAGCTCTTTTTCAAAACTCATCCGTACAGCCTCCAATCAAAATCTGCAATATTATTGGTACAGTGTGTCTTTACCTACTTATAATCAATGATCAGTTTCTGAAACACTCGTGGTAATTATTAAAATGCATATTTTATTGAAAAAGTAGACTGTACTTGTATTTATTGTTAAGTTTAATGAATTATGGAAAACATGAACTTTATGGTAAATATGCTGAGGCCTAATGTTTTTAAAAATCTAAACAAGTACGTCATAATAATATCACTATAACTATATGGCCATCCTCAAGCTACAAATGTCACGAAAATATATGATCCTGCACATATTAACGTCATGTTCAGAATTGTGGCTGTGTTTTTTTTTCTTTATAAAAGAGGCAATGCTATGGCTAGCGAGCAAATATGTAGTAGCCTAAATGTGTGCCTTTCTGCAACTACTAAATAACATAAAACGTGTCACTACATGAACAGTTTGGCTCAGATTAAGCATTATGTTTGGTAGTACTATGGAAAATGGCACAAAACAAATGAGAAAAACAACTTTTAACCATAACTTCACATAGTGCTAATGTAATTTCATGTAATTTCCTGCTTGGATAGATGAGAAGAAGTCATCAACCCTGTTACACTACCACTAGATCACTAGACTGCTCTTGAGTCATGTACCACATAAGACTGTCCTTTATATACTGGATAGCTAGTTTAAATGTGCTAATGTATTAGAGATGATCTGTGTAATGTTTCTACACGTTCTGATATTCAAATGACTGATGGTACCAATAATAAATGTACCGTTAAACAGTGAAAACGTCCTGAACCAATAAAAACAAACCAAAAAAAACTTGAAACTAACAAAACGTTTAAAAATTCAAACAAAGACAGAAATAAAATCATGTTATGCACAAATGAAACAGTCAAACCGTGCCTTTAACTGGACGTCCAGTTTAAAAGCTCCAATTCCTTAAAAAACGAACGCCAAACTTTTTAGCATTCAAGAATGAAATACACTTGGAATTGCTCTGACTTTGTGGGTGATCTTCTCAGGGTGGGTTTCTGTTAGTCTCCATTTAAAACCCACTTTGCAATGTGTTTATGTTTTGTATTTGGACTACGAACAGTGTGCAAGTAGTGTCTGTTTCGCACAATAAATAACTTATGCGGTTTATGGTTTGAAACTTCAGACACGCGATCTTTGAATTGCCTCCCAAAGTAAATGATCTAAACATTTCCTAAAAATTGTTTTTATTTGATTGCAGACCATGTGATGTATCCAGACACCTGGTGACTGAGGTTTTATAGGAGAGTGGGGCCTTTGGTGGTGTATGTCATTGAGGGGAAGTGTCGGCTGTCAATGTCCCAGAGCTTCCTGTCTCCTTGGGGCCCCAGCGCTGAGCCTTGAGTCTGGTTTCCGGCCCCTGGTAAGTTGGAGGTCCAGTAGTTAATATAACTAGCCATGAGGAGCGTCAGTTCCAAGATCTACAGCATTGAAAGAGTGAAAGACAATCAGCCAGGAGGTCTTTAGTAGATCTTACTGTTTCAGGCCAAAAAGACACAACAAACCACAGATATACGAGCTCATTAGCACGTCCTGTATCATGTAATGCTGTACGAGTAGAAACTCTCAATGAAAAACCTGTTTTTATCATTGGATGTCTTTCAGAGAGTGGTTTCGAAGGGGGGTTCAACTCAGGTTTTAAGCTGTTTTAAAGTTTTGATTTCACCCCCACACACTTCAGATCAGATTTTTAGATGGGTCATAAAATTTAATGCTATAAGCACCACATCAGAATGTCTTTACTGGCTTCATTTGAAAATGCGGTTAAACTGTGTTTTACCTTTTGCGACTTAGCATGTATTACCTTTGGTTTAGCCATTGCAAATAAAAGTTTATCTACTGTCTTCTTGCCCAAAGCCTGGTCTTTAATCTGGCTGACCGCCAGCATGAAATCTTCCTTGCAGCCTCCAAAGGTGATCACCGACTGGTATGGATATGTGACTAACGGGTGCTGAAGAAAAGAAGAGCACACAAAATTGACAGATTTACAAAAAAAAAACTCTCTCTCTCTCTCTCTCTCTCTCTATATATATATATATATAAACAGCATCTTTTTCCAACATCATATTAAGAAGAAATGTTTCTTGAGTAGCAAATCAGCATATTAGAATTATTTCTGAAGAATCATGCAACACTAAATACTGGAGTAATGACAGTCAAATTAATTAAACAAAAAGTACATTTTAAAATATATCAGAATACAATGCAGTTGATAATAATATCAGTAAACTACTAATACTGTATATCGCAATATTACTGTATCTTTTCTTTTTCTGTGAGCTGGTGAGAGTAGTGAGTGGATGAAGAATTTAAAGCAAAAAAGATATAAACATAGAGAACAGAAAATTACAGAGTCTGCCTGTCCCTGTTTATTCTTTCTCAAAACAATCAGACCTCTCCAAGTGAGAAAACTGCCGACTGGGCAAGATATCAGGAATACAGCTTTTCAAACAAGGACACCTGCCAATCTAAGCCCTCTAAGGTCCAGATAAAAATTGTATAGTACTTGAAACCTAAAAAATAAAATAAAATTTACTGAGCCAAGAGAGGGTACTAAAGGTCTGTAAAAAAAAGTGCAAGCCCAGCAGATTTAAAGTAGAAGTTCAAAGCTCAAATTTCTGTTAAATTGCTAATTTGAGGTACAACTACTTATCTACATGTGCCTTCAATGATTAAAATGTTGTGGATGTCATGGAACTGTGAAGGCCTCTGAATAGTACTTAGATTCTGATCAAATAATTTAAAATGTCATTATTAATGGTCTATATGATGAATTGGTTGGGATAGTAGTAGAGTACTTGCTTATTTTTATTGTCAAAGCAGTATAATTGAATCCTACATTTTCTTGTAATTAGCTCTATGTAATTTTTACAGAGGTATGCTATAACTACATCATATCTCTTGTTACCGTTACATTTTCAAAACTGTATTATAGTTTTATATTTGTGGTGCTGTACACTTTACTTAGGCTTTCATTAAAGAGCTTTACAGTAAGCATGTTTTTCATTTGTTTTTACAACCTGAGGGAGCCTAAATTATTTTCTGTAGTAATCAACAGCACACTTAAAAGCTTAAGTTGTAAATGACCCGTAATATTCCTTTAATGCAGTCTTACTTTCTGAAACTATAACTACAGCACGTCGCTGCATTCACTCACCATTGTATAGTCCAGAACACTGAGCCCATCCTCATTAACAGCCAGCCACACTCGAGTTTGCTCCAGCGAAGAGGGAGGCAGTGGCTGCGCACCAACAGAGAGGAGGAAAAGGAGAAATTCTGTCATTTTTAACAGCCCTCTCAAATTTGAAAATCTTTTTAGGTGGTCAAGGTTGTGTAGAAAATAGCAGTCAGTTTTGTCAGTGGCTCAGGAAACTATCACCTTGTTTACAGTAAATCTGATCTTACCTTGGCACTGAACAGCTTGGCCCCAAACAGAGGCCACTTGCGGGCCACGGTCAGGTAGATTCTCACACATTCAGAGGCTGTGCATCCACGAAGGACAGACCACTTAGTGGCCAAACGCTCAGCGAGTTCCCTGTGGGACAAAGTTGTGATTTAATTAGCTAACTAAAGTGTTTGTTAAGAAAAACAACAGTAAGCATATCACATTACAGTTAATAAATAAAAGTATAATATGGCAAAATAGGTCAATTGGTCATTTTACGGTCAAACATTAGTATAAAACTAAATTATTGCATGTAAAACATTATTCTTATTATACATAAAAAATATATATTTATACTAAATGAAATAGTATGTAATTAAATGCTCAAGATATATTACAAATGTATAAATATAAATGTATACATAATGTACAGTGCTATTATATTTGATTTATAAATGGGGCATTCTTTGGTCAAACATCAGAATAAATCATTCCAAAAGGCTAACTTAATATACATATATATATATATTTGTGTGTGTGTGTATAATTGCATGCACATCTTTACTCTTTATTAGTAATTGTTATCTTTGATTTTTTAATTCAAATTTTATTTTATTTTATTTTATATTTTAATTTTAAAGTACTTTATGATTGCTTTGTATAACACTTTGGTCATTGTACACTGAATTTAAATGTACTGTAGAAATAAAATGTCCTACTTTGCATAATAATAATAATAATAATTATTATTATTATTAATAGTATAATACTAATTGTATTTTGCTCAAATTTAATAAGGTGCACAACAAAAAATTTTGATAATCATGGGGAGAAAATTGTTGTGAGTTTGTGAACATTTTTTATTTTGTTTTATGAGATTATATGATGAGATTTGATGATATATTTAATTGTGAATGAACGTACTAAATAAAATAAAGTTATATCATACTGTATATCATTCATATTATAAATAAATATATAATAAACTGCAAAAGATGAATTTCTACTAATAACATAATATAATATCACAAAGTTTAATTGCAACATATAACTAGACAAGACAACTTCATGATTCTTATCATATATTTCTACCATGGTCACCTACTCCTAAATATAAAGCTGCTTTGCAATGACTGGTATTGTGAAAAAAGTGCTATACAAATAAATTTGAATCGAACTGAATTAAATAAAATAATGCAATACAATATAAACAAACATGCATCTAGGTGCATTATTTTTCTAATAATTCAACGGCTCGTCGTCAATTATTCCGCTTATACTACGGTTGCCACACCTCAAGACATCAATCAGATGATATATTTCCAGTTTTTCTACTTAAATCACTATTGTGAGTAGGATTATTTCTTCCGCATCTCATCCAACGACTCTTTTGCTAATTCCAAAACGTCATTTTAAAGCTGGCGATGGAGGCTTGAGCCGTTGATAGCAGACTAATGCAGTTAATAATGAAGTTATTAGAAAGAGAG
>JAUCMS010000031.1:13933759-13949427 GCA_032357445.1 Enteromius radiatus | reverse complement strand
GATCGATATTATCGTTTATCGCGATAATTTCTTGGACAATTTATCGTCCAGCAAAATTTGTTATCGTGACAGGCCTACACAGAACAGTGATATAGTATTACTTTCTGGAACTTTCTTGTTAGGATGATGGGACAGGCTTCATGTGCAAGTCATAATATGCAGCATGTTTACTATATTATCTGACCTTATAGAGCACGTGATGTTCACTGTCAAATAAAATGGCTTTGTCACAATCTAACTCAAGGAGATTGATATTTGTTTTGGCTAGATGAACTTTTGCGTACATAAGCTGTGCAAAATGCACATAAAATAAACTAATTGTATGCGTAACTGTAATGTAGTGGGTGAATTGTAGACCCTGTGTTACCCATAACACCCCTCATTTACCCTCTCAGCAAGTAGGTGGCGGATGTTTCTCGCTTTTAGACGAAACCTCATGAGCTGCGTCTCCAGGGCGATGCATCTCTTCTGCCAGTCCACGCTGCCATTGGGCACTGTTGCCGTGGATACACCCTCCATCACCTCTGCCATCTGTGCCTGTGTGCCAGTCTGCCAACCTGCAGGTAACAGCCATGGAAATTTGTCAGAGGGAGTGAGAACGCAATTAACTTTTACATGTATGCAAGGCAAATAAAATACAGGGTTCTCAGGTTTGCCTTGAAGCTTGCAAAGGAGGGGTGGGACCTTGGACCTAGGCTGGTTTAGAGAAAATAAATAAATAAGTTGACCTTCTACTGAAATTGGATAGTTCGTTGGACAGTACAACTAGAAAAAGACTGAAAGACCATCAAAACCAAAGCCAGACATTAATAGTAGTGACCAATGTACAGGCCAGCCCAATTAAACTGCCAATTTTTGAAAATACAGACACTACCTTATAACTGGCCTTGTATCAGTTTCAAAATCTAACAACAATCTTTTTACACAGACACTGAATATTTTCAGTTTTCAGTGCTTCAGAGTTCCAACACCTTTTTACCAGTCTTTATAGGACTTCTAAAGTCAATACTGATTATTGGATAGATATTTAAAAACACATTTGATACATTTCCACTTAAGGATAGCACTTATACCCAAAGAAACATATAGTATAATCCCAGCTAACAGGGAATGTTCTCGTAACTTTGGCTAACGTTCTCAAAAAGTTCTCTTAAGGTATCAAAAAACGCTTTTGCATAATGTTAGTAAAATGTTTCCTTAACGTTATCTGCAATTGATAAAATGTTTTAAAAGCATAGAAACAACATCATTGTGTTGTTGGTGGAACATTTTAGAAATGTTAGCATTAGAAACGTTACCATTGAGCTGTTAATGGAACGTTCTAAAAACGTTTAAAGGACATTCTTATAACCAAACAAGAACGTTAATACAACGTCTAAAAAAACCTGGGCATTTTGAAACAATAATGTTTCAACGTTAAGGGAATGTTTTTATAATGTAAGATTGTTACCTGGGATCAGCATAATTTCCAGGACTGACATCTTAATTTTAAAATTCCCTGTTTTCCTTGATCTAGATTTTAGCACAGTTGTGTAGAATGGGAGGATGTAGATGATACCATGGAGAGCGATGCGTCAATCGATTCCGAAATAGCGGGATATTTAAAGGTCAAGTTGGATGGATCAGAAGCACACGGGCCCAAGGATGTCCTCCAGTGGTGGAAAAGACGATGTGAAGAATTTCCGAGATTGAGCAAATTAACACGCCATGTACTTTGTATCCCAGCCTCCAGCGCACCATCGGAGAGAGCTTTCAGTATTTGCGGCCGCATCTCGAGCAGAGACGCATTAATATGAAGCCCTCTCATCAGTGAATGACATACTATTCCTGCATGGACACATTAAGCAGACCTAATTTATTTTTAGTTAATTCAGCCTATTTTGATTTATTTAGCTAAATCAATATTGAAATATTGATTTTTGTTTATTGAGAAACGATAACTTATGTTCAATGTTAGGACATTGCTGAGGGCAAAAGTGCTTTTCTATTTAATTAGTTCTACTTGAGAAATTAACAATTATTATTATTTTGTTTAATTCCAAACTTATTAACCTATATCTAACTGTTCTAACTATAGTTCTATGTTCTGAAAAGCTCATCGTTCGTGTTTATGTTCATCATTCTATTTAATAAAACTCATATAAAACGAAACATTTGTTTATTTTCCGTTTATTTTTTATTTGTTTTAAAAAGGGACAAATAAAACTACTTATATGTTTACCTGCGGGTTTTTGCGGGCGGGAGCGGGATAAAGCTTGAATCCTGCGGGCGGGAGCGGGATGAAATAACAAATATTTTTGCGGGAGCGGGACATAATCTTGTGGGAGCGGGACAAATGACAAATCCGTCCCGCGCAGGTCTCTACCTCCAAGTAAAAAATAAAAAGAGTGATTGGGAGAGGAAGTTTACAATCAGCTATTTTTATGAGAAATTAAATCCCAATTGTTAGATATAAGGTTGCAATTATAAGAAATAGGCCTAGTCTAGAATTGAGAGATATTGTGAGATACAAAATTTCAAATTCACAGATATTTTAAGATTTATTATGATACAAAGTCATACAAAACATTTGCTCACAATAACATCAAATGAACTGTGTTCCTGTGTATCCTTCTTTTTGTACCTCCAAGACACAAATAGGCTTCTAATCGTCACCATTCTGCATTATATCAGCCATCAGCCACCCTGCTCCCTAAAAAAACTGAATGAGTAATGGCCATTAAAACCCCATGCTGGTGGATCATTACTTAATAGTGCAACTGACAGGAACTTTGCTTTAGTGTTTATAGTGTTTCAACAAATGGAGTTTAACTCCATTAGACAGTCTAATGAAAAAGAGGCCAAAATCTTGGTGATCTAAGACTGACATTTACCATAAGATGAGAACACACAGTTGACATCACAGGTCTGGCGGTAAACGCTCTGGGCCAGGGGTTTCTTTTCACCTCTCTTTCATTGTTTCCCTCTCTTCAAATGAGCTCACTTTTTAGTGATCACCTAGGTAACCACTGAAAAGCAAACTTGAGCTGTGAGCTCATAGAGATGACACAGTTAAACAAAGGCTACCTTCTCGCTCTTTCTCTTCGTATGCACTATAGTCATTAATATACACATGCATATATCGTGTGAAGACCGTAGGGATGGAGTAAGTCCAGTTATGCATGTGCAGACAGTTTACCCAGCGGCCTAAGCAATCCCTACCCTATATTCAGCCAGCTAAATATCCCTGCTCAAGCAATCCCTTCTTAATTACAGGCCCATGGAGAAACAGGATCCTGGCCCACACAATGGAGTCTTTCTGCATGACAGTCCCATTACCAATATGAGGGAGGGGGTCTTTCTCTCTTCCCCTGAAATGGGGATAAAGAATGTGGAGGCTCAAAGGAGACAAGCTCTTGAATAGCAGAAAGCACTGATTATTAAAAACTAAAATGAAAAGTTATATGATAGAGATCAATATGTCTTATAAATAAAACAGATAATAAGTTTATGACAAGGCAAGATTAGCTCAGGCTGTAAAATGTCATGTGGTGCAGCTCCAAAAAAAAGTTCATCATGTTTGCTTAAAAAAATAAATACAAATAATTTATATAACATCATTATTTTAAAAATAATTATTAATTATTATAAGTTAATGAATAAGTCTGAAATGAGTAAGTACTTTTTATTTGATGGTTACACCGCATGACAAACTTATGTGTTTTAATTTATCATAGACTCTTTTAGGTCACTGACCCTAGCACGATTTGCACAACTGCTATGACAAAGGCTCTCGGGGTCCTGTGGTGTATCTAATCAAAGTGCCGGGGTGTATGAGCTGTAGATCATCTTGTTAGTAGAGTTTAAATGTAGCCTGTCATAAATACGCACTAACCCCGAAGTTGGAAAATGGCTAAATATAACATCTCTATTCAAATGGTGGGAAAAATAAAACTCACAATACATAATGGTAGACAACAAAGTAAAAGAGAACATTTCAAAAATTCATGTCCCAATAAAAAGAAGTTTCTGACAGACTACAAAGCCTTAACAGTTAACGTCTGGACAATATAACGGCACTTGCAACATACAATAAAAGAAAGTTAGCTGTGGCGTTGGAAGTGAAACGGTAAATGAGACGGACTGACACCAGAAGTCTCCAGCGCGGCAGACATTCAAACTGCAGAGCGGGACAACTGTGCCATGTTGCACTCTACAATTAGCATGGTCGTAACTACAGCCCTACTGACAAATTACAGAAGCGGCGCACAGAGAAATTCCACTAGCTGACCAAAACGCAATAACTCTCTGTCCAGTTATGTACGGACTTGACTGAAGTCAAAACCTGAGGTTTGGGAAACAGAGTCTGGAAGAAGCAGGAATGGCCGTCAGGAAGAGAGGTCAAATTAAGCCAATGTTTCTGCTAGCTCAGCCCACGTCGACTTGTACTGCCAAATATGACAGCAACAAGCAAATAATCCATTTGCCCCTGAAGCCTCTGTGCTAATGTTGCGAGGAACAAGGCATTTTGCACCCTTACCTTGTTTGACGGGGGGTGGGGGGGGGGGAGAGGAGAAAGACTCACTACACTCTTTCCCTATATGCCTTGAGTTGGACATATTCAAAATGCACAATTAAGACATCAAATACTCCCAACATATTCACAATAATATAAAAATAAAACAATTTGGTTAATATAACAATAACTATCACAATATCAAAAATGTTTCATCATCATTGACACATCTGGAATGTATAAAAATTGTGATCAAAGATGTGTAATAGCTTATAAGCTAGTTGGCAAGTTCAGAATCAGTCTGAAACTTAAGTCTGATTCATGTAATCACTTAAAAATATACAAAAAGTCTATTACTATTATTATTATCCAAGTCTATATTTTGGTCTAATAACAATATATAAATTACATAATATACACATGCATTCATTTTATGTAAATTACCAATACACACTTATTCCTTGTTTTTATTTAGTGAATAAATGCCTTATTTTTATGCTTTTATAAAAGTTTGGTTTTCAAATGTAATGTTTCAGTTCTATTTAACATTTGATTCTCTTCTCTTTTTTTTAATTATGGAAGTTTGGTCAAATTTAAGTAACAAATACATAAATATCAAGACTGACTCTTTCTGTTTTATTGATTTATTTTTTAAATATAGGCTATATATATATATATTTTTTTTTTTTTTTGGCACAAACGTATTGCCTACTCAAACCATGAAAGTTCCTTTATTTGTTTTTATTATTTTGTATTCTTTTGTAATGTATTTAAAATGTATAAATAAAACATTCCCATAAGTTCCCACAAAACAAAATATCTCATAAACAGGCCTACAGATATCTCCAAGATCATTTGAGGTGCACACCAAACTATAGCTTAGCTTTTAATGGCAAAAACGTCTGTTATTTGCTATACTCAATATATTCGTATAACTGACACATGGAGAATATGTTAAACAGTGTAGTAGTGGAAAGAGTAAATCATATAAAGGCAATGCGAGATGAAAAAAACAGCAATGTGTGTGTAGGTCATGAAAGGCCAGTGGGAAACCAGGACAAGTCTCTGGTGCATCATTCAATAAAACAGAACCTCCTCTGTTATTCCAATAAAATGAATATCATTTTGAAACTCTATTTTATGTACCCACACGCGCGCACACACCCTAGATCTCTGCTGAGTGTGCAGCTGCGGTGATGTAAGCGATTAGGTGATTAAATGATATCATCGCAACAGTCGTGTGAAATCCCCTCTGTTGTTTTTCTGGATTGTCTCTGTCAAGACCAAACTGGTTTTCCAAGACTCTGGCATCCCATCCGAATTACTCAAATCAGCAGGAAAAAAGCATGTCTGGGTCAGCTTGTGGTATGTGTGTGTGTGTGTGTGTGTGTGCACAGAAGTGTGTTTCTGCCATTACAATCAACTCCAATATGAAGCCAATTAATACCATTTGAGTCCTATTACTACTGCATTTTGCATTCAAATAAAAAATGATGTGCGGTGCTATATGATATCATGTCTAGCTATTACAGGTTGGAGCGAGCAGTCAGTGAGCTTTCCAACTCTTTGCTCTTGCACGGACTATATATCTCAAAAGAAAGGCCACCACATGCAACTCAACCGAGCCTGACATCTTTTGTTTCACCCTGCAACAAAGTTTCCATTTGGTGTCTGTGCAACAATTTATGGCCACCCATAACATCAGCTTTGGAGGTCTGAATGTCTGTTTGACTAACTCAAAGTAGCTGTTCGACAGGAAACAGCAAAATAGGATTCATTCCTCCATGCCATGCAGATGCTTTCTGACTCCATTGTACTTTTCTGTACACTTCCTAGAGAAGTCTGAGAATTTAAATGCCGATTTATACTCTCCAAGCCTGTTTTAATGGTTAGCTTGTCATGCAAAGAGACCCGTTACACCAGCTTAGGACTAGTTTGGACTAGTATCTAAACCAGCTTAAACCATTCTTATGTTTTCTGACTCTACTCATCTGAAAACTTTAATCAGTATAACTCATGAGATGAGCTGAGAAGGTTAGTTCCTCCTACGGTTTCTGGTGAAAAAAAAGAATTTAAACCACCACTGTCTTGTCTCCAGACCTGTTATGATGGTTTTTGGGTTAGGGTTGGGTACTAATAAATTAGCCGGTCAGGGGTGGAAACCAGTTATACCAGCTAAAGACCAGCTTGACCAGACTTGGGACTCTATCAAAACCAGCTTAAACCATTACCTTTTAGGATCTTCTCATGAGTTGTAGTAACTAAAAACTTACAGTACAATAGACCTAGAAAACATCAGCATGGTTTAAGGCTGGTTTATCTGGTTCAAGCCATGGCTAAACTTGTCCTAAGCTGCTGTAACTGCCTGTTTATCAGCCAGCTGATTTAAAAGCATACCCAAAACATCTCTAGAACCATCAAAACAGGATAGGAGACTATAGCAATTTAATATTTTTGTCAACCAGAAACCTTGGGAGGAACCAGCCTAGTCAAGCCTTCTCTAGAGTTTCTGGAGAGGAAAATAAATAAAGTCAACGCTACTCTCATGGTCCCAGAGCCTGTTTTGGTGGTTTTAGAGAGGTTTTGGTTAACTATTAAATCAGCAAGTCAGGCCAGGAGACCAGAACCATCTTACAACCAATCTGGAAGAGCTTGCAAACCAGATGAACCAGTTTAAACCAGCTTATGCTAGTAAACCATAAACACTGAACCATAAAACAACTACATAAGATGACTATTACTCTACAGCCATCAATGACAGCAAAAGCCGCTACCGAATATAGCACATCACCGCAGCCTGAGCCTCCAGATATGTCATATTTGGGGTGAGAACATCTGTTGTCGAATACAACACCCATTTAGTTGTATAAATAGACTGGATTACATGAATCACAGAGAATTCCTAACAGCTGTAGATCTCCTGCAGCTCATCTCCAATACTCTTCTTCTCTGGTCTTCAGGAAGCTTTGTATTCAGTCTAATAACAGGCTTCTGTAAACTGGCCACACTCATTATCAGCTGAAGCAGTAAATATAGCCTATGACATTCCTCCATGCTGAGGTGTAAACATCACCTACACACCGCAGCCTCCCTCAGAAAGCATTGACTGATGCAGGACGAAGAGAAAACTTTATACGGCAAAGAAAATAACAGTGCTTGCAAGACAGCAATAGAAGTTTTAGTTTTTATGCTTTGGTTTTACACAAATTAAATGGCATGTTGTCGTGTTACTCAGCACGCAACTTTTTGTGCATGAGTGAGAAGGCTAGAAGTTGATAGATGAATAGGTCAATGATAAGTTGACATATACTTGCTAAGTTTCTGATAGTCAGTATGTAGTATGTTGTGGATCCATCAAAATATCTAAAGTGGACTATCGAAATAAAGTGTTACCGAATGAACAACATTTCTACAGCATTTATTAATCTTGCACTCTAAAATGGCTTGGAGTGTAATGCTAATTTCAGCATTTACTAATGTATTATTAAAATCACTATCACAATAGTTAATGAACTGTGAACTAACATGAAAGATGAATGATTGTCCTGTTATTAACTAACATTAACAAAGATGAATAAATACTGTAATAAATGGATTGTTTATTGTTCCTTCATGTTAGTTAATGACACCCTAGGTATAACTATCAATTAAAAAGTAATAACATATTTCCCTTACACCGTCAATACATGTGAGTGAGTACATGAACTCATTTTTTAACAGTTTACAAGTAATAATATACATATATAAGATAATAAAGCATTTTTTTTACAAATATAACAATATATACAAATATATTATTTTCTTGTTATTTTACCACTAAACACCTGACCATGTGAAATAAGATTGTCCTACAGTATGATTAAAAATGTTCAAATATTTGTCATTTTAAAAGAAATAAGGCATTTTTTAAACAAATAACACACACTTAGATGCTTTATAATAAATATTTTCTTTCTTGCAATCAACAGTTATGCCAGCTTGACATTATTTTATGTTTATGCCACACACACAGAATAAAAAATGCAATTTAAAATCTAAAAACATGTACACCGTAAAAGAGGTGCATTCACATGACTGAATATACTAAATAGTGTCATGTTAAATAAAGAAGAAGCATGTTTGAATAATATCAACATTTCACAAGCACTGTAATAATGTGTGTCTAGAAGAGAGAAGCTGAATAAGCTAGGCTTTATACTACTGTAAGCATTTTCTCATGACTGTTTTTTGGGCAGTCCTGTGTGTGTGTGAGGTCAAACTGCGATGAAACTCATTCATTATAATCAAAAACTCCACGTGAGCACAATACACATGCACTGGGAATGAAACAGACATAAACACACTCAAGAAGCACTTCATAGTCTGTTTTATTAACTGTAACAGCACTAGTGACCAGAGACTGGTTGCAAACTGCATCATTGCTCTTCCTTACTATTTATTTAACATACAGAAGCATGCACTGATTAGCTTACTATTAGAAACACAGTGATGGGACATGAAGGCACTGCTGGCATTACTTTTGTCCAAAAATGGGCAGAACGCACAGGTGTGTCAGACTGGAAAATGTCAACATTAACTTATATGGACCCCCTGAACATCCCAACTAACACTGCAGTTTGAGATAAGCATGATTAAGACATTAAACATGATGACACGTGCCATGAGCTAAACCGGAATCAAACTATAGTATCCTCGTGTCCTACGTAGCCTACTCATGATCCTACCTTGTGACTGTCTTTCTCTTGACCGCCAGAGATTTTCACTTTAATGCTTTCAAAGCCGGTAGATCACATCACATCACATCTCTGCGCTACGCCTCCAAACTTCGCAAACGCTCTCAGAAGTCGCTCCTCCAAAACTTTCATTCTCCGTCGCGCCGTCTTTTAGAGCTTCCAGTCCTGCTCTGAACTCCGCAGACGTTGCAGCGGATCTCCATTCAGTAAATTCATTCTTTATTCCTTTAAAGAGCCGAGTGTTGGGGTCAGATTACGCCGGGAGCCAAACCCCCTGTCTGCTAGCCATGTCCGATTCGCGAACGAATCGTTCTATTGAGTCGAATCTTTCAAATTAACCATTTTAACCCAGAACGATTCGCAGTGAGACGAAAATCCAAGCGTGCAGTGAGTGAATACATTAGGAAAGAACATAATAAATGACTGTTTAACTGTTTAAACTGAACCTAAAAAGACTGAACCTAAAAAGTAAGCTGATATGTGAATGTAACTGGACGTAGGCTATTCTGGCTACTTTGTTGTTTTTGTAAATCATTTTCTCACAACAAACTTAACTTGGACACATAGAAAATATTCAAATTAAATCAGCAAAATAAATAAGTAAATAGCATTGTGTGTTATATGTAGCTGCTATATAGCCTACATATATAATGTGCCAGGCCGGGATTTTAGGGGCAACGTGATGACGTAAAAGAACCGCTGAATCATTTTCGATCTGGTCAATTTAAATGAGTTGCTCAAAAGAACCGATTCGCTGAACCAAATCACTACTTTCTGCGTGTCTGTGTGTATGCTTTAAACACACAGGAAATTGCATCAGGGGCCACTACTGTCCTATTCTAAAGTGTTCAAAGTTTTCTAACTCACTCCTGTGTAATTTGGGTTGAAACGATTTTGGATGGAACTTGGAGGATAAATCTCACAAATCAAAATGCAAATTAACATGAAAATTGAACATGAAAACTATTTGTAGTGATATTCACAATGTAGCCTATTGTATAACTATAATGTAACGCAAAAAACATCCTATTCTAATGTAAAATAGAATTTTCTTTTTTTCTATCAATTTAAAAGTGGTAGGCTATATGACAATACGTGTAATTTATATGCAACTACTTTTTTATTTCCTAGTAACTAAATTAATTATTTTACTTCCCAATCTTTATTACAATAATAATTACGCTAATTACAAAAAATACATCAGTTTTCAAAGTTATAGTCTACTTTTTTTTAAATAACTGAAAATTCTTGCCAGCTGAAATGTTTATGCTGCTAAAGCATTGTGTAAAAGTTATAATGAATCAATACAAGCCAGTATAATGTTTGTAGGAGTGCAATTCGGAATTTTGTAAGGAGAGTCTGCATGCTTTAATTGGCTTCCTTTAAAAAAAGAATGAAAGAAAGGGGGAAAAATCTACTTTTTGAGATGTTAGAAATTGCATTTATTCATGTGGCAGAAACTTTTGTCCGTACATGCAATGCAGTCAGTGTGCAATCAATATGCTGAATCAAACAAATAACCTTCATTTCATTTTCATTGTCTTAATGCTTTTGTCAATAGACTGTGCATCCTGATATTCTCAACACTGGGTTTGTTTCCTCATAAGAAATAATATGGCTACCTATAGTGCAGCTGCATGTAATGCCATTATCAGCTGTATTACTTTTCCAGCATTAGGCTATGGGTTATTTTCTGTGGTTTTACAGAGCAACATGCTAGTATATGAAGTCCAAAATTGAACTCTGGGCTTGCTGCAGATGTTTGGATTAAAATAAGAGGACAGGCATGCCACATCTCTCTCTCTATCCCAGTCTCTTTCTCCATGCCTCCAGTGTGTGTAAAGCATGTAATGTTGAGGTAATTGTTAACCGCACCCTGTTGTGTACAGTACAAAAACGTGACTGCTCTGTCATGAACCGCTGCAGCCGATGGAGAACTGAAGCGCGCTTGCACAGTTACAAACATTGTGTCATTTTATATTTTATTGTGTGTGTAAATTATTTCACAATGAATGTTAATAGAAAGGTATGTTACTGAATTTTTGATGCAAAAAAATGTCTAAAATACAGAAAAAACAAATGCATAAATTATAACTTTAGTGACCTCCAAAAGGAAATTGACACAGTCTCATAATTCATCATACAAATATAGCTTAACATGAGATACGTCTATGGAATGCACAACCAGACACGCTCTAATCATATTTTATTAGGTGGCTAATTCATACAAATTTCTTACAACATCACTTTCATACATTTTTATTGTATTGTATTTCACGAGTTGCACAATTAGTATGAAAACCTACCCGTCACTCAAATCAGACAAAATCATATGAGTGAGGCCGTACGAATTTGTACGAATTAGCCACCTTGTAAAATATGTACCATTTGCCAGTGGAATCTATGTGCATTTCAAGTACATTCATTAATCTTTCCTTATGTATATTAGGCTATATAGTGTCATTTTCTGAATATGTGTTGGAATATACTGTATATAAAAACCTAAATATGTAAATAATAATATTTATATATATATATATATATATATATATACAGTATATGCTTATATGCTATAAGAAAAAAAATTCCTGGCACAAAATGCCCAGTAAATTTTTCCATTAAATTTACTAATGAAATCAGTTCTCAATCAGAATCAAAATCAATATAGAAAATTCCTTCATATTAGCATAGTACATTGGACGATTGGAACATATTGTTATGGGCCTTTCGTATACATATTTTAAATCTGGAACATTCCTTAAAACAAATGTGGAAGAGAAAAGAAAAAAAGGGGAGAGAGAGAGAGCTCCACTGCCCTCAGTCAAAACAAACCATGACTACTCAGCATGTAATGATTCACTTGACTGCGGACTACCTGGAAAAAGAAAAAAATGTGAAAATGTTTGTGTGAGCCCAAACGTCAGTCTGTTGTGTGTGTGAGTTCTGTATTTTAAGTTAAAGTGATTTAGTCAAACACAAGCTGATGCAGCAGTGGACTGATATATCCTCCACTCACATGCCAGTGTCATCACCTAGCACAGAAACTTTACATAACAACTCCATTCGAAAGTGAGCATGACTGGACCCTACTCACTCTGATGCAGGGCATTACAGTCTCAAATGTAGTCACTTGAACACCCAGCAGTAATATTCATGCTTAGCTGTTACAGTCGTAGCAAATAGAACTTTTCATCTAATAATCACTGAATAATAACTGAAATGCACATTTCTTTATATGATAAAACAACTATGAATATGTAAATATTGTATGTCTTCTGCAGAGCTCTTGAGTGCGTATTATACTATTAAATAAATTACCTTATTTTTCATAATGAATTATAAAAAAGAACAGGGTTGAGACTGAGTCAAAACAGAATCCAGTTAAGACCAATACCATCAAAATACAGTCCATGAAAATATTGAAGACCAAAACCATAGAAAATAAGGTCTCAAAAGCAACATCAACGTTATGTTCTTGGGCTCAGTCTTGAAGACCAAAACCAGAACCATGAAAATATGGTCTTAGACTTGGACTCAAGGACCAAGACTATAAAATATGATCTTGGACTTTGTCTCAAAGACCAAGACCATGAAATTATGGTCTTAGACGTTGTCTTGAGGACCAAGACCAAAACCATAAAAATATGGTCTTAGACTTAAGGACTAAAACAATTAAAATATTGTCTTGAACTCTGTCACAAAGACAAAGACCATTAAAACACAAACTTAAGGGCCAAAGACCATAAAAATATGATCTTTGATTTGAATATGAGAACCAAGACAAAGGCCATGAAAATATGCTCTTAGACCAAAACTAAGACAACGAAAACAATACCATAAAAATATGATTGGATTACAACTCAAAAACAAGACCAAAAACATGAAAATATCTTATTCTGTGACTTGAAGTTTAGACCTGAGGACCTGACCAAAATGTCAGGAGCATGTCTCGACCGCAAATAAACTGGTCCTGACTACAACACTTTCAACTGCAGTGAAACTCTGGATAATTTCTCCTTCTTGCTGTGACCTTCAAAGGGGCAAAAATGCCATTTGGAATTCACTCATTCTCTTTCCATCACTAGTTTCTGTGTCTTTCACTCCCTCTCTGCTGTCCGACGAGGATTTTATTGCCGTTTGGCCAGCCTCTCTGGAACCTCAGTGGGAGTGGATCATGATGGAAACTCCTTTTTTAAAAATGGAGAATCTAGAGTAAACCATGTTTAACAGCAACAACATGTAGCAGCAGCCTAGGCCCCAAAAACCTGAGGATTGCCATCAGCCACAAACCTGAAACATTCACTTGTAACTCCATTGACTAAATCACAATATGTATTCCTTGTTATCAATTTTCTCCTCTTTTTGTCCAACTCTGTCTCACTTTCTCTGAACGTGAGCTTTGTGTTCAGCAGATAACTGAGTACAGCAGGTGAAGGTCAGCTGCAGTTGCCAAGCCACATTTCTGCATTCTTAAAAATGAAAAGCTCCACTCAGAACCAAAATGGATTTTACAAGTCATAGGATGTTTCATATCAAATAGTGTTTTTTTTATTAGTTCTTAAAAAGAACAAGGATATATTAATGCTACTGTATGGTATTTCTATGGTGTTGCTGGGTGGTTACTTACAGGTTTATTTATTTCTGTTATCAAAAATGATCATGCTCTTATTGTTTTCATTTATGATTACAGCACTGGTATGATCATCAATAAAGCACATTATCAAGAAGCCAGTGTCGACACATGCAGGAAAAACAAACATTGTCTGTCTGCATGTCAAACAGCAAAATGAAAAGTCTGGCAAAATAGCAGAACTGAATTATAGACTCACAATTTACAGTATAAAATCTTCTAACAGCACACTGGCTTAGCTGGAAATTTGTTTAAGATGTATTGTCTTAAAACAATATGTATGCCTTGCCTGCTGGGATTGATGCTGGATAATATCAGGATCAGTACAGGTCCATATCATCTGGATGGAGTCCATGGAAATGTGGCCAGACACTTGTCCTCAAATCACAGACTGCAGAACTGATGGCTGTTTATCACATTCACACAAGCCCCTCATTTCTGAACCCTCCACTGTATTTTACTGAGCTCTGCTATTGCATCCATGTCTCTGTAAGCCTCTATGTGTGTGTGTGTGTGTGTGTGTGTTATGTTTAAATATCTGAATATCTCCCTAAGCTCTGACTCTCTTGAAAATTATAGCATACACACACAGAGCTCAGTTTGAATGCTCTCCTAAATCTCGTGGATTAGTGTCTTACTGACTGACTGAAGGTGTCTAAGCCAAAGCAACCCCCAAACATACTGTAAAAAAGGTTTATCATTTTAAGATAAAAAGAATGGTAAATGCTAGAGTAAAACAATGTCTTATTTAACCATACGCTCTTAAATATTTGTAATTTATCTATCTTACATTAACAGGACAACATCATTTTTCACCATCACTAACTTTTACAGTTATTTTTTGGAAGTACAAAAGTATGGATTACAACATAAGTTTACATTTCATGCACATTCACAGTAAAATATTATTAAAATGATATTATTATTATTATTATTATTATTATTAAATATTATATTGTTATTATTAATGAGATCTTTTTTCTTATCACCTAGTATTATAGTGCTTGGTACTGTATATTAACAGTATATAAGTTAAGGACATGTATGGTTATGAATCTAAAAATATTCAGTCAAATTGCCTGACACAACCATATTGTGTGTGTGTGTGTGTGTGTGTGTGTGTGTGTGTGTGTGTAAAATACTGTTCAAATATTTGGGATCAGTAGGATTTTTAATGTATTTAAATGTTCTAATGCTCATCAAAGCTGTATTTATTTGGTCAAAAATATGAAATACTAGTTCAGCATATTATAAAGCACATTATCAGCATACTGTATTAGAATGATTTATAAAGGATCGTGTGACACTGAAGACTGGAGTATTGAACATTTAGTTTTGCCATCACATGAATCAGTTATATTTTGTAGTATGTTACAATAGAAAACAGCTGTTTTGAGCTTTTTTTACTTTCTCTATGTTGTGTGTGCGTAAGGCATTGTTAGACCAGGCATTGGACGTCTATATAACGTCAGATTGACTTTGGACATGACATCGGACAGACGTTGCATTTTGGTTGAAAATGAAAATCGGGTTGACATTAGTTTTTGGTGTAAATTTGACGTTGACATAAAGTTGGATTTTGGTTACACAACCTAAAAACAACAAAATATCAGTGTCAGCTGACGTCGGTATTGGACATCAATTTAACTTTGATATTAGACGTTGAATTTACATTGCATTTTGGTCACCTGACTTTGCTAACCAAAATTTAAGCGAGTGTTTTGGAGAGGAAGGCTGGACAAATTAGCCACAGCTGGCTCGCATTAGCTAATCAATCTCCTCATTCCAAACTTCCAATCAAATTCCTCCA
>JAUCMS010000031.1:13881753-13893593 GCA_032357445.1 Enteromius radiatus | reverse complement strand
GCGTACTTAGTAACCGTTGCTAGGATGTGTGATTGGACAATGGCCGATTTGGGGCGGGGTTTTGCGAAAGGTCAATTGAATTCAATATTTACAAATATCCAGTATTCAATAATCTGTTTCAGATGATCAATTTCAGATTATCTAACAAAACTAAAAGAGTATAATAAAAAAACAATATTCACTTAAACTTGCAGAGATCACTTTCTGAAAACACTGTCATTATGACAGATAATTTTTATGTATAGAGAAGTACTGTATAGTAGCCTAATAACAGACAGTTATGATGACGACATACTTGAGGATATAAATTTGAGATGTTTCCTTTTTACTGTCTGCTAAAATATAGAATGTTATATAACATATCAAGAATAAAGATGCTTAATGTAAGTTTTTACAGATTTGGTGATAGTTTGTGGATAGGGCTGGGGAAAAAGTTAAATTAAAAAAATAAAAAAATAAAATTAGAAAAAGACAGTTTGGGTAAAATATATATATAACACACACACACACACACACACACACACACATACATAGTAACATACATCAAATAAACAACACACAGTTTAAACATGTATGTAAAAAAAACTCCTTTATAGTAAAACAAAGTGCCATTAACTATTAATGCCAAAATCCTAATTTTCGTGAGAGATACAAAAGGCAGCTGTTAAAAGATTCAGCTGAAGAACAGAGTAAACTTGATCCCTCTGATCAGCCAGATCTCAGAGATAACGCCTCAAACCCTACAATATAATTTCTGAGTATAAAGGAAACCCTGTCGCTGAGGGAGCTTGAGACATCTGAATAGTTTTCTGTCATTAGACAATACGTCAGCCTCATTAGACACAAGCATTCCCATGAGGCCTCCACAGCAGACAGGAAACGCTCTCTGACCACATAAACAGGGACAACAGAACTGAAACAAAAAAGGGAGAATCCAATCAAAGGTACCACCGCAAATCAAACTCTACCAAACCAGTTCCATAACACTTTAGCCATTGAGATAAACAAGCGAGACTGTTGCTTATTTCATCTTTGCTGCACACAGTAACTGTTTATCTTGTTGAAAGTGAGCTATTCCTTACTCTGCCATGTTTGCAAGTCTTTGCGAGGCAACGCTTCCCTCCCTAAGGTTTCTATTTTGTCTTCATATAAACATGGACCCATCGTTATGATGAGGTGAGAAGATTATGACATCACTGGAATTCGGCTGTCAAACACAAGCGCCTGTGTGAGGCTGAAATGCTCTCTGCATGCTGGGTGAATGAGATTGTGTGAAATACACGTTCCATGAATCACCAGATTCTTGAAGGAAGTCATTAAGTTAAAGGGATCTTAAAAGCACAACGTTTTTTGCAAACAATTTATTCAAAAATACATTAAAAAGCTAAATTCTGAGGCGTTATTAAAAACAGGAAATGACGTCAAAGGACTCAATATGTCATACAAGACCAAGAAGAGAAAAACATTGTTTAACCTTTTTAATTTCACATTGTTTTATATACATTCATACATAATGGATTTTTGTCTTTCTACTTCTAAATTCCTTGTTTTGTTCAGTGTGCCATTATATGAAATTTATCAGCAATTACAGAGTGAAAACTGGGTAACACTTTATTTTAATAGTCCACTTTAGACTTTTACTAACAGTAAGTAACTGCAACAGCAACCAGCAGTCATTAGAGTATCAGTATACCATCTGCTTAAAGGGTTAGTTCACCCAAAAATGAAAATGCTGTCATTAATTACTCACCCTCATGTTGTTCCAAACCCATAATACCTCCGTTCATCTTCAGAACACAAATGAAGATATTTTTGATGATATCAGAGAGCCATCTGACTCAACTGGGTTTACTTCAGTTGTGTTGCTGTCTATGGAGGGTGAGATAGCTCTGATTTCATCAAAAATATCTTCATTTGTGAATGAAGGGCTTACGGGTTTGGAAAGACATGAGGGTGAGTAATTAACGACAGAATTTTCATTTTGGGGTGAACAAACCCTTTAATATCTTCTAACACTTTATTTTGATGGGTCAACATAACCTACTATAAGAAACTTTGCAAGTATATGTCAACTCATTCAACTAGTCCTAAACCTACCCTAACAGTCTACTCTGAGAGTTAGTAGACATGTGGACTATCAAAATAAAGTGTAACGGAAAACTGAAAACTTTTCCAAGACTTACAAAGACTTAAACAGACACAGTTAATAATAATTGAAAATAATAATTAAGATGTGTACACTAACAATGTATACAAATGTATTATGCCTTTATAATAAAATTTTTCAAAACCTACACAAATACAAAAGGTATTTCCATTTTAAGCTACATTTTAAATGTGTTTTACTAACGCTTTTTAAAGGGACCTGTTCTTGTTGCTTATTAGCATGCATATTATTAATATATTGGCTGTTTATTAGTACTTATAAAATTCTGCATGACTTTATTCTACACCCCTTATCCTACCCAATACCTAAACCTAACAACTACCTTGCTAACTATTAATAAGAGTTTATTTAGATAAAAGTCACAGTTAATGGTTCGTTATAGCAATAATTGGACCTTAAAATAAAGTGTAACCTGCATTTTTCCTTTTATCATGGACACAACATTTCACAACTAAAATCAAGCTTAATTATGAGCTCAGGGCACATATATATATATATATATATATATATATATATATATTTACAATGCAGTAAATGCATGCTCAAAAGCAATGGTTTAGTGCTTATGCACTTTGTGAGCAGAATGTTGCCATTTGGCAAACTGTGCAAATGGCACCAAAACACATTAGGCTTGAACGAGACGAACAATTTGAGAATATCAAATCGAAATTCCTCTAAAACAGCTGACCTCGCTGAAAGTCCTTTGCACAGTGCAGCACCTAGCTGGTAAGTACAGCACTGGACCTATAATGTTATGATTCACCGTTCAACACTGAGGTATATGAGCCCTCTGCGGCTATGAATGGAGCGAGATTTGTTGCTATATGTGGCAAGCTGTATATAAGAACGAGGGCAATGTGTTATATGCGATAGGAGGCCCTTGTGGGGTTAAATGGAGGTGAGTGCGTGTATACGGTTAAACAGAGATGTGAGAAAACGTGTGACCCAGCAGCAGCAGAAAGGAAGGTGGGCCAGTCCTCCTCAACACTTCTTCCCCTGAGTTTCCACTCTGTTGAAGAAATAAATAAACTCCAGCTCCACTGGGTACACGAGCGCCGTTCACCTCTTCTCTCATCCCTCGCTCCAGCCCTCCCCCGCACGACTGATCGACCGCCCCTCACACTGACAGCTGTCTCTGATTAAGACTGTGAAAAATGAGGCAGTCACGCCAGCCGCCTCTTCCTCCCCTGAATTCCTTGAGCATGACTGTGCACTTTCTCCCTCACGGCGTTCTCCCTCGAAGCTTCTCGCTCCGATTGCCTGTTTCTCTCTCTTTATCTCTTCTTATTCCTTCTATGTGCCTGTGTAGAATCATTATTTCATTCAGTTCTTCTACACCTTCCCTTCTTTCAGTCAGAGTGGCCCTGTATTTAAGAGGATTTGTGGGTAAGTGGAAGACAGTGACAGTGTACAGTGGGGGAGTGCGAGTGATGACGCATGAAATGTGCATTTCAGATGGAGACAGTTAACTGCGGGGTGCGTGAATGAAAGTAAGTGGGAGAAAACAGATTTGTGGGGTATAGAAGCGCAAGTGACCAAAGGCGTGAGGAGTTTATGGTTGTGCGTGAGAGCGAGTGAAATGGAAAACGATGCACAAACACATGTTGTGTATTTGGGTCAATGACGTGAGGCTCATATTTTTTGTCAGAATCTATTAAGCTTTCCTAAAACACGATAAAAATGTAATTGGTACAGACAGCTACTTCAATGAAACAATTCTTTTATAGATTCTACGATAGATCATTTTGATATTTTTATGGAGCCAGATATTGTAATTAATTAATATTTACAATTTGGAAAAAATAAAATGTAAAAAATATCTTGGCATAAGAAGACTATAAAATATTATAATAGAGATGTTGATGATGATTAAAAAAGGCACTTATTATTAAAAATACATTACTTTTATTAGAATTATTATTGCTGTTATTATTATTATTAATATTATTTTAAACTGTCAAATCAAAGTCAGTGTGGTGTAACCAACATGCAGAATATTTTGTTTTTATGTGACAAGAAAGCTATAAAATGGGATATTATCTCAGAAATCTGTACACATTAAGACTTCTACAGATCCTCATAACTCAAAAATAGTTAAAAAAGTTAAAAGGAAAAAACATTTTTAGGTCAAGACAGATAGACTAAGACAATTTAATTATGCAACTGTTTAATTTCTTTTGAGTGTATGTATGTCTGTGTGTGTGTGTGTGTGTGTGTGTGTTTGCGTGCGTGCGTGTGTTTAATATGGAACCTATTTATCTATTTCCACCACTGATTAAAAACAAAAAAGGTAATTGTGACTTTTTGTCTTGCAATTCTGACTTCATTTTCTCCGAATCGTGAGATATAACCTTGAAATTGTGAGTAATAAAGTCAGAATAGCAAGATATAAACTCTGAGAAAACTTCTAGGAGTGACTAAACTTCTGAGAAATGAAGTCAGAAACGAGAGTGCCTTTTTTTTATTTTTAATCCAGTGGCAGAAAAATCTAAGAAAAATATTTGATTAATTTTTACTTGGTGGTTACACCACTTGACACTTATCATTAAGTAATCTGGGACATCCTCGTTTGACTCATGTACATCAAAGATATGCAGCACCTTGCTTAATGCGATGCCTGAAGAACAGATCAGCACAGAACAAAGTCTTTAAGGCCTTCTTCACGAACCCTTGAATAACCACTGAAACAGCAAACATAAGCGCTCTCCGTTACCCATGAAGGAAAACCTAACCTCAAACTTCAATACAGACTAGCATTTTTCACTTTGCAGCACAGCCATGTTTACACCACATTAAAATTACCTCATGATAATTACAATGTGCTTTGAGTGTCTCATTTTTGCGGCTGTTTTGCTTCATGTACTGCTTTATTTGTTTCGGGGACTGCTCGACAGAATCCACACGATTCCCAGTGCATGAGACGGTGTGGAGCTCACCCTGTCATCTCCCCTCAAGAAGTCTGTAGATCCACTTCCAGATGTTTCCTGTAGTGTCACTCATGTATGCTTATACAAGGGCCAAAAGGCTTTAGCAAGAAGTTTACATTGTCTGAAATGTCTTCTCTTTGACTTTTGAAGCTCATCACTGTGGAAAACATCATAATTACAGTCTTTTCACCCATTAGTAGCATTGGTTTACATTGTACAACAACCCATTACTCTATGCTTGGCTAATAAAAGCCATAGCTTTCTTGGCTTTGGACTGCAGTCTTGCATCTGTCTCCTCTTCACGAGATGAGGACAAACGAATACTTTTGTGTGTGACCGAACATTTCAAGCAATCAGAGGCAGGCGTTCAAAAAACAAAGCAATGAAATTTGTTCTTTTTTTAAAAGGCCGCTTTCATGAGGAGCTCAAGGCCAAATCCTCTCTTGAAAGCAAAAAAAAAAAAAAAAATCTTGATTCCAAATTAGTTTAACAAGCCTTTTCCTGTTTTATCAGAGCTTGTTCGTTTTAAACACATGCTATTGTAATCATTCTATTTTTGAGGGTGGTTTGAAGGCCAGGCCAGGACTAGTGGGAGAGGGTCCTATCACAGGCTGTTAGATACAATGTATCAGATTTCATAAACAAGCGGGAACATTTTTATCAATCACTGCATTAAATCGGGCAATTATTCTTCTTTTGAGGCAAAGACATTTCCAGGGCGCCTTGCTTGATAGTATTTCATCTGTAATGACCACAACATTTACACAAATGACTAAAGCCACATATCTCTCTTCTTGTTCTCTAGATGTTTGTCCACCACTTCCAGAATGACAAAAAACGCTATTTGCACATCTGTGGCACATAAGACAAAATCAATATAATTTTTTTCAACATACCTTTCAGCTATCATCGTTCTGCATGACTGAAGACTGGCACTAGATCTCCTTACAGGAAAGGAGCTAGAGATAAGGGCCTTCACATTAGTCAGCTTCATCACTGCATGATACAAGACAGATCAGAAAGAATTAAGAGGAAAACAGTCTCAGTTAACTATTTTAATCCCTGACTATTTATTTTGCGATGTGATTCATGTGTCTAAAGCTGTGAAAAAAAAAGAAAAAAAGACTGATCCTGGAAATGATGTCAAGAGTTCTGTTACAGCTTTGCAAGTCATTTATGGTAATACAAAATATAAGAGACACTCACTGGAAGTGCTAAAAGCAGAGGAGAACATCTGAACAATGATTTTTCCGTTCTGCATATGATTTTCTTTCAGCAAATTTGCCAGTGTGGGAGGTAAATATACTAGTCTGATTGCATCTGCACTAATCTTGTAGCCATACAAATCAAACCGAGTGTAAAGGTCAATGGTTAAAAATGTACATGTGGGAGACTGCATGTACAGTGTGACACATTTTAAGAATGGAACACGTGTTACGCAGTGGAGTCTTGTAAAGCAAGGACCAAATTACTCAATGCGGTGACCTCCAATAGACTGAATTACATTCACTGACATGATGAGTAGTGGCATTATGTAACTGTAATGCGACACTTTAATAAAGCATTTGGCAAAAATGACATTTTAATATACATGCAACAGATAGCAGGTAGTGAAAAAATATATTTTAAAAGCAGTTAATGTTTAAAAAAAAAAAAACACTTTATGATAGCATTATTATATTTTTTGATATCAGTTAGTAATTAGTGGATTTTTTTTTGATAAAGCAGTTAACAATTAACAAAAAGACATTTTTTTATGATAATTGGTGAAAGACATCTTAACAGTTAACAGCTAGCAAAAAGACATTAACATAGCATATATAATTTTTAAAATAGCAATTAGCAGTTAACAAAAATACATTTTAATATAGCAATGTGATCAGCCGAACTGACTGAAACGTCATAAATAAACATTTTTAATACTCTTTGCTAGTTTGGTGTGCAGGATTTGTTTTTGTTTTACTGTGTGACTAAATGCAAGTTAAGAGCCTAAGATGACAAATGCATCACAATAAATAACTTTTAAAGGCTGTTAAAAGAAAGTCCTAAACATGGTCCTAGCGAGTGTATTAAAGACTTCAAAATAGCAGTTAACTAAACACATTTTAATATTGCAGTCTCTTTTTACGACTTGACCTTGCTAAGTAGCTGTAATCTTGAAATCAATAATAAAGTAATAAAGAACAGTTTGTCGATGTATTGTCCATTATGGATCTTAGTTAAAACCGCTTGATGGGTGTAATGTTGTTGTGGTTTGATGTTTAGACAAAGGACTTCTGTCAATGAATGTCTATTTAGCGTGAATTGAAAACACACTCTTTGACTAACTTGTAATCTAGCTTTTGTGATTACTGAAATGCTGTCGAAACATGTATATATACTTATACGTAAAAATGGACTTTTAAGAGCTCCCCACCCTTTTGTTTTGACTTACTTCAGGGGGTTCAAGCCCTAATTATGGGGATCAGGCCCCCCAATTCCATCCTAAATTAGCACCCTGGTTTGCTAAAACAGAAACCATTGTTTAGTTGATGAAGTCAGTTGTAAAGAAATCAGAGATCAAAATCTTATTGTTCCAGGAAACATCACTGTAGGCCATGCATGTTCAGACCGGAGCCAAGCTGTTTCATGTCAAGAAGGTGCATTATTGAGATCGCATATTAAATGTATTAATAGCCGCGTCCCTCTCCAATGGGAATTGTTTTCATTTGGAAACAATTTAGTTCACTTTTTTCATTGTTTCCTCAGTACCACATTGGTTGGAGGATGATGAAAGCCGGGTGGTGGTCAAACACTGAGCCAGATACGTCAGCGCAAAGTCAAGAGAGCAGCTAAGTGTTTGCCAGCTATGGGTGGATTCATCAAGAGGGTCATGGTATGTACAGGGCAGCTGTGCACTGGGAAAATATCTGTACTCCATTTAAGAGTAAAGGGGGAAGGCTTGGAGAGGCAAAGCTGGAGTGACTCAAAAGTTTGGTGAATGCATTCTAAGTTGAAGAGGATGGGGATAGGGGCTCATAAAGTGCCGATTCTGGGAAAGCCATTTGACTTTACTGGATTTCACAGAGCATATAAGCACTCAAGGCAAACAAACTGCAAACCAACACTGTTTAACACGCACCAAAAGAGTTTCCATACTCTGTGTCACACAATAGGATGCGGAATGAGCTGACAAAATAGTGTGGGCTGCCATGTGGGACTGGACCTTGAGAAAGACTGAAGTTGAGGGGTTGTATATACAAGCGTGGATACGCCAGTAATATCCACAGTGGACACGATTAGCATTGGGCGTAATTGGTTCCAGTTTCTTTTTCGACAAAGACTCACTTTTCTTCTTCCCCTTTTTCACACAAACAGATAGACAGGCTGAAACGAAAAAAAACCACACTGATTTACCAAGCAAAACGCAAAAGGATAAACAGAGATAAAAGTAGAACTGCAGTTTACAGACAGTATTTGTAGTTTTTGTCATGTGAGGTTCAGCGGAGAGCATGATGAGTTTGTTCTAGACAAAACTGCGGGATAAAAACGCACTCCATTACAGTGGAAGACAGAACAAACTGATTTCCCTCAGGATCGTACCCAGCTGCACCTCAGATCTTTGACATGGACGGGGACAAAGACACAGAATATGAATCCAATGCATCTTTCCATAACAGATATGTACATCATCTTTCTAATGGGGAAAAAGCGTGGGGCGAAAAGTTGAATGATCTTTCTTTCTGTTGACTTAAGCAGATGTTTCAAGGAAAAACATGGCATCTAAAAACATCTAAAACACTCTTAAAGGGAAAGTGCACCCAGAAATGAAAAACTGTCATCGTCTACTAATGTTCTAAACATGACTTTCTGCGTGTGTTCTACAAAGGAAAGAAAGTTATTAAGGTTTGGAGCAACAGATGATGACAGAATTTTCATTTTTGGGTGAACTATACTTTTAATGTGGTATGAGACACAGACAAAGGTTTGGAGAGGCCTGTTTATAATATAACTCTTAAATCTTGAGTCTATTGAGAAAGATTAGATGATTAATGTACAGAAACAAAATAGTGCCTTGTTGACATGAGACTTATTTCAGCTGTAAGCTGCAATGTTCTTTCATCAAACGTGCCTCCCTCCTAAAACTGAAGTCTTTCCTTTCAAGACAGAAAACTGAAAGGACTTTCTACTCGTTTATCAAGTTTTCATTATATTAAAACCCTACTTTTCACGGATGGACGGCAGCCAGAGACTAACTTTTCGGGAATATGATTGAAAACATTCTTGAAATCAAAATGAGAGGTCAAAAAAGCATTGATCTTATATGGCAAGTTGGCACACACACCAGCTCGGTTTCTGAAAACTCTCCCCTGGGAGAATGCGGAGGAAAGGATTTACTGTGCTGTGGTTGCCCAGCCACGGCCCACATACCTTTAATGTTGCTCACAAGAGCTTTCTCCACCTCTACTTAATCATTAAGGAACAGTTGAAGTATGCCATTACATCGAGAAAATCCCAGTTTTGCCTCCATGATCACCGAGTTAAACTATGAAGTTTCTCTTGCAGCTTGATAGTTTGGAGACACCTGAAGTTTTATACGAGGAGCATAATGGAGAGCTGCATGCAACTTTGTTGACCACACTGTTTTACCACGGTCTGAAAGTGGCAATTATCCCAACATGCCCATGAGTGGATTGTGAGATGCCGCATAAGAGCACAGCCTCAAATATACCCTCTCAAGTGAACATAATTGATACAAATGTGCAAGTTTGGAGCACAAGTACCGGTTTAGGTGCTGAACTCTTGAGTAGATTGTGGATAACAGTAATTAGAGCGGAGAGCAGTTTTGGGAAGACACGTTCAGGCAGACTTTGGCCAGGCAAACATAACGTCACACAATGCATCTCAGCTTCAATTTAGCGCACAATTTTTGTCATGCCACTAAAAGAGATAAATAACTTCATCCAACCAAATTTAGTCCCTAAATGTCAAAAGTACTCAAAGGCTATTAAAAAAAAACAAAACTATATGACCACTGGAGCTAATCCAGTTGTTCCCTCCCTTGCTTCCTCTGTGTAAATGACAACATGCAATGACATAATCTACAATGTAATCATAAGATATGTTTTTCCTCAGGGCTATTTCTCCAATGTGCATGAGTCATCATTACATTCTCACATAGATATAGCCAGCCTAATTCTATACAAACTAGGATAAATGTCTTTTGGGATAATTAGTAGTGTTTTTAAAGGCTTGTTTGGGATTCGTTTTTTATAAGAATTCAACTTTGATGGCATTTTGTGCCACAAACTGTAATGATAATTCATCTTATGCAGCTTTTGGAGAAGAGGTATGCTATTACTCTCCTAAAGTGTTTAATTTGTTGAACAGAAACACAAACAAATCCTATACGTGCCTATTTTTTATTAGAACAAATATCAGACATTACAAATAAAAACTAATACTATTATGAAGACATGTGTCTTATTTTACCATATCTTGGCACGACATATCACAGATCTACGGGTTGTGGTATTTTGGCTAACAACCAACTCAAAGCACCCTAGCAACCCCCTAACAATTCAAAAAAGTAATAATATAGTTTCCATCCAGTAAAATAGTTTCACAATTATGTTCATAATGCTGATTATGAGCTCACATTTTTCTGCTGTTTATGATCATACACTTCTTACGGTGAATCAGAAATGTACAGGATTACATTACACTGGAACAAACAATTAGAAAAAGAATGAACTTTATTACACAGTACACAAAACATTAACTTAAACCACATGCTGTGTTTCATGGAAACCAGAAAAAGAAGCAATGCATATGCGACAAAACAAGTAAAAATATTCATTTTCCTTCCAGCTTGCTTCTTATTCATGTCCAAGATTTTGCTCAAGAATGTATGTAGAAGCAAAAACAGTACTTTTCGTGTGTGGGAGTGATTTTTTTGTGTGAGACAGGGAAGAGTGGCTTCACTTTCTGCCTTGTTTGTTGTCCGGCCCAGCACTGGACACATGGGTCGTGTAACTCTAGTCCAGTTGTGACCACACAGGAGAGGTTCTGTGCAGAGGGGGTCGGCTCCAGAATGGAGACAGATGGACGGAGGGCAGTTCTCACACAGAGAATGGCCTCCACTGTTCCCGTGCTGGCCGCTGCTCACAAAGATCATTGATTTTGACCACGTTGAGTGAAGGGCTCGCTAATATCTCATTTCAGCACCGTCCTCAGCATGACCATGACACCTGTTCGGAGGTCAGGTCTAAAGAACACCTCAACTGGGGGAATCCAATCACAAACCGGTCTTTTTTTCTTTCTGAATATGTAGAGGTCAATGCAATTGTACATTTTCAGAACTGAATCTCAGTCTCAAGAATGAATATCATTCAGTGTAATGCAGTTCAGAGCTAGAAATTTATTTAATATATATACACACGCTGTATACACACACACATACATGCACATATATATATTTTTTTCTAATGTAGTAATTTATCATTTACTGAATGTATGTCATTATATTTATTTATTTTCCAATAATATTTATATAATATACATGCATTCAATAGCTTACATTACATACATAATAAATTGCTACATTAGTAGAATATATTTGCTTATATATATATATATATATATATATATACAGTGAGCACAGAAAGTATTCAGACCCCCTTTAAATTCTTCACTCTTTGTTATATTGCAGCCATTTGCTAAAATCATTTGTTATTTTTTTCCTCATTAATGTACACACAGCACCC
>JAUCMS010000031.1:13867708-13881653 GCA_032357445.1 Enteromius radiatus | reverse complement strand
GGGCCACTCTGCCATAAAGCCCCGACTGGTGGAGGGCTGCAGTGATGGTGGACTTTCTACAACTTTCTCCCATCTCCTGACTGCATCTCTGGAGCTCAGCCACAGTGATCTTTAGGTTCTTCTTTACCTCTCTCACCAAGACTCTAGGAAGGGTTCTGGTCGTCCCAAACGTCTTCCATTTAAGGATTATGGAGGCCACTGTGCTTTTATAAGAACCTTAAATTCAGCAGAAATGTTTTTGTAACCTTGTCCAGATCTGTGCCACAGTTCTGTCTCTGAGATCTTCAGGCAGTTCCTTTGACCTCATGATTCACATTTCCTCTGACATGCATTGTGAGCTGTAAGGTCTTACACAGACAGGTGTGTGGCTTTCCTAATCAAGTCCAATCAGTATAACACAGCTGGACTCAAATGTAAAACCATCTCAAGGATGAACAGAAGAAATGGACAGCACCCGAGGGTCTGAATACTTATGTAACAGTCTCCCTCGCTACAACTTAGGACCATGTCCTTTTCTTTTTTTAATAAATCTGCAAAAATGTCAACATTTCTGTGTTTTTCTGTCAATATGGGGTGCTGTGTGTACATTAATGAGGGAAAAAAATGAACTTGCAATATTGCAAATGGCTGCAATATTACAAAGAGTGAAAAATTTAAAGGGGTCTGAATACTTTCTGATCACACTGTATGTATAATTTGTTATTTACTGAATTTATATGAACTGAATTCTATATATATATATATATATATATATATATATATATTCCCATTACTTTGCTTAAAAATCTTTAATCTTAAGTAATCAGTTTTGAAAAGAGGTTTTCAAATGAGTCAGTTAAATGATGATTTCTGCAGTGATGATTCAGTGATTTCTGTTCAAATTATGATGTCTGCCACTGCTCAGTAGGAATGACTCAGACTGGGGACTTCACCCTTCCTCATAATCAACTGGACAGAAAGCCTGGTCAGAGAGGAAAATGACCCCAGCTTTTCACATGCTAAACTCAAGACTTCCAATAATTGTATTTTCATCACTTCACTATTTCCTGTCTTCAAACCCTGACACTTCTCCCCAACAATTCCTCTTCCTAACTACAGTACATTTACCTTAGTGCAAGTGTCCTGATGCTTCAGGTCCTTGCTCCAACTCTACAAAAAGACAGGAAAGGACGGATAAACAAATCGTAAACAATAGCATAACAGCTAACAGCTAATGTCATGATCTTTAAGCCAGAGGACTAAAATTGCAGAGGTCAAAGAGAAAGCCATAAACTTCACTTGTTTATATTTTCAGGTTTAAAAACAGGCCTCTTTTCAACATCACTTTCGATCCTAATCGTCAGTCTTGACCCTTGAAGCAACTCATTGTACAGCTGGAGCCCTGTATAAAAAGTAGAGGGGGCAACAGCTATTTTGTAGAGGAGTTGCATGGGAACAACATGACTGGAGAGATCTAGTGGTGTACCACTTACAATTCTGTGGCCAGGCTTTTATGAACAATTGTTTTTCTCCTCATTTCAATTGTGCTTAGCCTTTAAAACCCTTGCTTTGCATAAATGCAAGAGGGACACCAGAATCTGGAGAAAAGGCAGAACAGGAGAAGACAAGTAAACAGATTTTAAATTGAAGAAAAATACATTCGCCTGAGGGATAATACATCTGAAAATAAAAAACTTTAAATGACAGTCCAGATATCAGCTCAGCTGTACCAGTAGGGCGGTTACCAGAGAACATAACTGACTCTTGGAATCTCACAAGTTCTCCCTACATATTTAGAGATTAGACTGCAAAGTAATCCTGTAAGAGATATTTAATTCCTTGCCTCTTACTACCATCTCAAACTCTCTCTCTCTCCTGCTCCCTCTCCATGTTCAGCAAATAACAGGTGAAGCAAGGAAAGAAATGTAGAGGAGTCTGTGAAATTAAGTGCTCCCTCTACAGGCCAAAAACAGTCTGAACGCACACAGCCATTACAATTAATTTGCATGATCTCCAACAAATAAGTTTAAATAAACAATTATGACATAACTTGAGATAAAATGTATTCTTGGATGTATAAGTGAAAATAACTTCTTATCCTGACTCTTAGGGTATATCATCAAAGTATTGATAAGTTAGTTGGGAACACTTTGAAATGTAATCTCAACCACTCCTGTCTACCTTCAGTTTTGTCTCTCTTACACCCGGGGGGGTTGATTACTTGTTTGGTAGAGAACTTGTTAAACTCCTCATAAACATACTCATAATTCTTAAACTGAATTAATAATATGAGCATAGAGCCTAAGCATGCAAGTTTCCTCACATCTCGCCTACAGACCTCATGTTAAAAGCACTATTAAAGTATGGAGAGAAAAAAAGGCCTTTTTAAAAACTTCCACCTCTGGCTGAGAGGAGGTGGAGAGGAGGGGGTGTTATGACCCTCTCCTCTCCTCCCTGCTCTACTCCACCCCATGCAGCCGAGGGCGGTGTAGTGTTGTAGCAAACATCCCCAGTAAATCTAACCCCCTCCTCCAACATTTCTGAAAAACTTTTGTCCTAAGTGGTGCTGTTCTTCCTCAGCTGTAACACAAATACAGAATGACTCAGTGTAGACTGAGAGAGCAGTTCTTGCCCTGTCATGGACTGATAGGGTGGGCTGTAGGAGGGGGTCTGTCCTGAATTGTGTGCATTTGAAGCTGTAGTCTATATCACTATTCCACCTAGTATAAAGACTAAAAATAAAAAAATGAATAAAAAAATAATAATTTTAATAAAAAATAAATGAATAAAAATTGCGTGGAACTAGTATACCTCCATCCTCATGAGGTAACAACAAGCTGTAAGGATCGATGTAATATTGGTTTTACAGAAAAATAAACACTTTTCAACATTATCCAATGCACTTCAGAAAGCATTTCGACAAAAAAAATAAAATGTTTACAATGAAATAAGGGTGTTGCAAATGGAATGACATTATCCTGAATAAAATTGACAAACAAAAACAAATTCCCACGTCTTTGTATTGTTCAGTGTATTCAAAGTACAGCACTATTGGTACTTGCCATTCACAGTACATTTAAAATGAGTGATATTTAGTTGATTTCCGAAATAATTCGCAGCAAATATTTTATGTTAGGCTAAATAAAGTTTCAGTCACCGAAGTAAACAACTAGACAAAAGCACGCTGATTTGCTTATGAGCGTGCACATGAGCTCTAGTAAACTTTTAAACTGCGTTGCACTTCTGAGAGAAGTAAAAACTAGAAAAAAGAGCAGAAGGAACGCCCCTGTGAAGCGTCGACTCTTGGCCCCTCCTGCATTTGGGTTAAAAGGAAATGCAGACCGAGGGGGTTTCTTACAGGGCAGCACAAGTTTACACAACCAGAACCTAGCTTGTTACAGTTTAAAGTATCCAATTCTTCTCGCTGTGTTTGATTAATCCTCGATTGGAAGATGACCACAGCCGTGGTGTCGCCCTTTTTCGACTTCAGCGAAGTGATCAACAACAAGGTAGGAGAAAAGTTACAGCTTGATCTGTGTTGTGTTGTGGAATGTGGACGATAAGACTGTCCTTCTAGGTTTGAATGAGCGATTTCTAGTAGTATTAAGTAACAGCGAACAACAACAACTAAATTAGAATTGCTCTTACCATTCTTAAGTCATGTTTAAAGTTATAATGTAGCAACGAACGAGACTAAAGTACGTACTAGACGCTTGCAGCCTGTAAAGTTCCCTGCTGGCTTGTTCTGGAGAATCCATGGCTGTGATTTTACAACAAATGTGGGTAGTAGATGCATATTGTGTCCATGGTCCATTTAATCAAGTTGCATGAATGTTTACGTAAAAGTGTATATCTTGGATCTTCAAACTGCTTGCAGTTAATTAAAACTTAATAACAATTTGAATCACTGTTGTGCTTACATTAGTTCATTCAGTGTAACTGTGTAGTGTGATTAAATTTAAAGGAAGTAAACATTTTCAATAAGCTAACCTCATTTTAATTAAGACTACATGCCTAACAGTTGACAAAATGCTATTTTCACATCTTTTGGCATAGTGTAACACATGAGCACACATCAACTAACCACAAATATTTTATGTCAACTAGCAATGTGTGTTTAACGTTGCTTCCTTTTGAACTATTTATCAACTGAAGTTTGGAGCAACCGGTTTCACCACCTGCTAAATGAATATAAGCTCAAAACTGGCGAAACAGTGTTTTTGGTTGACCTGTTTGGGTGTAAACGTGAATGGTGTATGAATCTGTCAGGGCTGTCGCGTGATTTTATTGAATTAAACTTTGACTGAGAGGAGTGACTTAAATCAGTGAGTCAAGATGGTTCTTAGATATGAGCTTATTTCAGTGGTTAACCCATACTAGCATTCAGACACTATTTGTCAGTAGAGTCAATGTTTTTCGGTGCTGTGCGGATGTAACATTTAGATTTGATTGTGTATTTCCATCCAGCTGATTGTCGCATGAGTCAAACCCTTTAAATAATTCTGTTAATAGCTTTTCTTAATAAATCATGTGACATAGTGGCTAGGTAAGTAATACTACATGTAAATACAAGCCAGACTAGCTTTCTAGGATGTTGCCAAATATACAAGATTTGGAAAGGTTTAAGAGTGATTTATGTCTGTGATGGTTAGAACCCTGTTTAGTTATAATTATAGTACCTTGATATATTTCCTCATAAAAACTAAGCAACTTTTAGTTTGATTTTGAACTTATTAATGTTGCCAGATGTGGTCATCAATGTCCACAGGTTTCCAGACAGACCTAGTCTACCTTCTGATACTGTACGAGTTGGGTTATTACTTGTATCAGACATGCGCAGCAGTCTTTGCTTTTCTAAAGCAGTCAAGCATTCCCTTAGTGGGCATCGAGCCAAGCTAGCAGTCGTTTAGGCCTTTATTTACTCGTGGGTTTAACATGAAGCTAGTGTGAAACAGTTAAGACGTGCCAACCACTTTGTGGCTTTCAAAAACTGAATTCAGTGTCATCACTTTCTTTTTTCGTCTTTTCTTTTGTAGAACAAAATGCTGAACTACAATAACAACATCCTCAGTACTCCACACCCTGTCTCGGTCCCTTGCACAGGGGCAAGTCTGCCCATCTCCAACCCCACCGGGTGCCTGCTGGACAGGAAGGCTGTGGGGACGCCCTCAACTGGTGGGGTTTACCAGCGCCGGCACTCTGTCACTTCAGCTAGCACCAAACTCAACCAAAACCAGTTCTTGAACATTACCAAGGCAGATCCATCCCTGCTCGGCTCAGGGACGGGAACCACCGGCAGCAGCAACAAAGAGAACCGACTTCGAGACCGCTCTTTCTCAGAGACGGGGGATCGCTTGCTACAGAAGTGTTCGGGCCCTGGAGGCCCCAACAGCCAGGTCAACTCGAGCCGCTACAAGACAGAGCTATGCAGGCCATTCGAGGAGAATGGTGCCTGCAAGTACGGTGACAAGTGCCAGTTTGCCCATGGCATTCATGAGCTGCGCAGCTTAAGCCGCCATCCTAAATACAAGACAGAGCTCTGCCGCACATTCCACACCATCGGCTTCTGCCCCTACGGTCCACGCTGCCACTTCATCCACAATGCAGAAGAACGCCGCGGACCTCCTCCGACTCCGTCACCGCTTTCAGCCTCTAATAGGCTGGAGAGGCCTAGGCTCCAACACAGCTACAGCTTTGCGGGGTTCCCCAGCTCTGGAGGCTTGAGGGACAGCCCCACCTCGGTCACCCCTCCACCTATATTTCCCCAAGATGAACTGCCCGAGTGGCCTAGCAGCAACCCCTTTACGTATTCCAGCCAGGAGCTGGCTAACCTCTTCAGCCCCAGCCTGGGCAATGCACCTTTATCCTGCTCCGACCCTTCCACCCAGGCGCCACCTTCCCCGACGACCCCGTACTACTTCAGGGCCATGTCAGAGTCTCCCCAACTCTACGAGTCTCCATCCAGTCAGCCAGACTCGCTTTCCGACCAAGAGGGCTACCAGAGCAGCTCAAGCGGAAGTCTGAGCGGCTCCGAATCTCCCGTCCTCGACACCACCCGCCGACTGCCCATCTTCAGCAGGCTTTCCATCTCTGACGACTAAAGCACACTGAGCCAGACCCCATCCCCCTTTCCACTGCACGCAGCAGTCTTGGGCAGAGAGTATGAGACGCTAGCACTCCCTCTACCTCTCGCCATTCCTCCGGCAACCTAGAAGCCGCACACCTTTCTCCTTGTATGATGTCCGCTCTGAAAACCGATGCAGTGAATTAAGGGATCTTTCTCGTTTTGAATACTCTTTTTAACCAGAACAAGCTAAAAACTCTCCCGGCCTCAAGACCCTTCTGTTTTCCGAGCCCCTGCTATGTTCTTGGTGTGACTGTGCCAAACACGCAGAGTAGGAAGTGGATTAGCGAAATGCTAATCATGATAGGTATGAGACCGTTGTGCCAGGTGCCACATCTGCAGTCAAGTGTAGCGGAGCCCGTGGCACGGTTATGGGAGCGATCTGCGCCCTTCCCCCCTCCCCCCCTCACAAATTACCACTCTTCTCAAGGACACTTTTTCATAACTAACTAAAGCTCACAAGTGTCATGCCTTAGACTTTTCACAACTGTCTTTGTAGACCGCCTTAAAGCAAAAAGAGGAAAAGAATATGGAAAAAAAAGACAAGTGCCTGGGGTTAAGTGTTGGGGTGAATGGACCACTGTTTCTTTTATCTTTAATTTTTTTTTTTTTTTTTTCTTTCTTGTGGCCTGATTATGTAGCTCTTGTTTTGAGTGTGTGCTCTCCCTCCCTTGAAATTGCAGATTATACCAGTCTGCAGGAAGGACCTCTCTCATAAGGGTTGAATGAGAATGGAGCTCTGGAATATTTCAGGCACATTCAAATGTTCAATCAGGTGCTACATGCTCCATGTCTCGTCTACAGCCAGCACAAACCCCTGAGATGGGACGGCTCCACTCAAAAATGAACAATTCCTTACAATTTTTGTTGTTGTTAATGCCCCTTTTTCCCATTAGTTGCTGGTTACTTCAAGTGTGTTGGGAAGGGAATCTTGTTATTAGACCTTTAAAGACAAACTTTCTTCTGTCCCACCTCAAAACGGGCTAATCAGCAGACAGGGGGAGATTTCCATCATTCAAGGTGCAGTTCAACCTTCTGCAGCTTCACTTTAGTTCATTCAAGTACGCTTTTGTTCCGTAGATTCTGCTCACAGGAGCACTTTGTAATTTCATCATCTTTCCACCATCTTTTTTTTTTTTTTTTTTTATATTATGGTCATTGTTTATTATTATTATTATTATTATGGTTGTATTATTGTTATTGTTTGAAGACCTTTTCGTAACAGAAGGGTTTGCTTGTCACTGCTTATTTAACTTATCAAAAACATATTTATTGGTGATCATATGCATTTTTTTTTTTCTTTTTGTTAATTTTGTTTGTATTTATCTTGATAATGAAACGATAGAATATATTTTCTTTTATGTTAAATTATGATCTTCTGTATTAATCTTAAGATTGTGAAGACTTGTCAGCTTTCTTTTTTCACAGTTTAATATATTGTACTACAATGACTTTTGTTGGCAACTACACTTAAATGAAACTTAATTTAAAGCAAAAAAGCAAAAACGAAAAAAATCCTCTGCATTTTGATTTATTTATTGTAGATTTATTGTCATTTCCTTTTTGTTTTTTTTTCTCCCAGATATTTGACTGCAAAATCAGTGCTACCATACAATCATTCCTAGATTATAAACTCTCAAGAGTTTCAGCTTTTTTTTCTTTCTTTTTGAGGTGAGCTTAGGCCACACTTGTAGCAATTTATATGGCAGTTAAAAAATGTTTTCATCAAACAGTGAATTTTTTATTTTTTTTGTTGTGAAAACAGACTTGGACTACCAATCCAGTTTACTGAATGCCTGAGCCTGGTGTTAGATTTGACTTATGGAACAAATTATCAACTTATCAAGTTGAACCAAGATGCAGAAGTTTAGTGGCCTTAAGACACATGCACCACATTTTAAATGCCACCATGAAGTGCTTTTTTTTTTTTTTTTTTTTTAAATTTTCGTTACAAAGGTTTAATGATGTTGCAAGTAATAAACCTCCAGTGTTAAAGCAGTTTATGGTGGTGGACATTAAAGGCAGGCAGTAATTGTGGCCTAATGGGTTGAGGTTCTGTTGTCCTTGGACATTTGGAGCTTTCAGCTTCTATGAAAAGTGCCTCTTTTACACATTCCATGAGCAAGCATTTTTTTTTTGCCTTAAATAAAACTGGGATGCTATTTTTTTATGACTTATTGCTTGTATCCTAAGTGGTTTAAGCAATGATTGTCCAAGTTGGTTAACAGTATAGACACAAAGAAAGTATCTGAAGAGTTGAATGTATTTTTTTTTTTTTCCATATAAACAGCTATTGTTGTTCACTACAGTAATTTCTATGAGTTTATATAAGATTGATCTCTCTTTTGTAATGACTGATTGCAGTTAAAACCAATAAAAACCCATATTTTTCAGAAAATAAATAATCTCGAGTATCATTTTTATGCAGTATTCATCTTGTGGTGGAATCATGAAGATGGATGGCTTGAAGCAAGGAAAAAGATACACATCCTGCTGTCAAATGCAATTAAAACCAAAAGTTCAATAATCATAATAGTGGTGTGTATGTATTACACAAAGGCAGGATAGAAGATTTTGGCTGCATATGCTACCAAAATGTCTCGAGAATGGTTTGACTGAATTATACTTGTGACTGACCACTGAGAACGAGAGAACACAAACTTCTTATTTGGTTAGGACAGCAATTTTCACAGAACCCCAATTCTGGATCATTATGGTTTTACTAATCTCTGTGGATCTGGCATCTGTGATGCAGGAAAACAGATATTCTGCATATTATCAAACATTTTGACCCATGGTCGACTGTAATGAGGGAGTTCCTGTGAGGAGTACAGTCATTGGTAGTCTGGAGAAGGATTGATGGGCTACTGACCTGACTGTGGTCAAACTCCATGGGTCTCTCTGATTACACAGTTCCTAATGGGAAATCGGCTTGTCTGGTTTCTGCTGAAATGGTGATGAATTGGGTTAGAGGAGAAAAGATCTCAGAAGTCAAAGCGTGACACGTTACATCAGGGCAACCGTTAGAGTCTGGCCGTTTTGTAACTTTGTCCTCAAACAGATTAGGTTAACTGAAAACCCCCTTCAAACACGTACAGTTGATGTGACATTATATCTCGCACGTTTGGGAAAATGGCTACCTTGTTTTCTCTGTCTGAAATGATCCTAATTTTTTTTTTTAGTGCCATTTGTGCTGCTATAAAGTAAAAGTGATAAGATTTCAACTCAACAATCACTCTATAGTATAATATGTTTGATTATATTAGGCTATTGTATGTACAGAGTCATAATCAGACATATTAGAACACCTAAGCTGTCTAAAATATTATGGTGTTTAATGTCAAAACTTGGTGTTAAACTAGTTTTGTGGTTATTTGGCAAGACACCTGTGTGAGCTAGCTTTATATACGTGCATATATGTTCATAAGTACCACTTGGTTGCTTTCCTATCTAATGCAATGATGCTCTAAAGCACTTTCTTATTTAATGTTTTGTGTCCAAAAACTTACCAGTATAAATACTGACCAAATCTACTTGTGAAGCAGAGCTCGATAACAGTATATGTTCAATTTGAGTCAACAAAACAAAACTCAAACATGTTCCTTTTTGCTATTTCCATTGTACAGGTGATGGAAAGACTTGCACCATTTGCTTGGTATGTTCTGTCAGGTGTACCTATATAAAGAAACCCTCAACCTCCCCATCTTTCCTCCACTACACTCACAATCTCCACCCTCGTGAGCGAGGCCACATCCTGTAGAATGTGCCCGTAAACATATAGGGGTTTGATGTGTTCTCATCATAAACAGGAAGCAGGTCTCTCTTTCACATGCAGTGCGGCTGGGGAGAGAGATAGAGGGTACAACTCGAAAAGCTTCAAGTCTGCGTATGTTGAGAAACACTACTAGACTTTGTAATTCCTCTATCAGGAAGTCCTGGAATGGATTGCTCGATGTTTGAGCAGTGCAAACAGACAAAAATGTGCCAATTCTGCCCCTTTTCTGTATCATGTGTTTGTGTACAGATGTGTGTGTGTGTGTGTGTGTGTGATGTCGAGCAAGTGGAAGGCCAGGGTCAGTGATAACTTCAGATTGAAGAGTAACTTGGGTTCTGTGAAGTAAGGAGTTTCATGTGAACAGATTTACTTTCTGACCTGTTTATCATTACACCAAAACAATGAGGAAACATAAGCCTAAAATGTATCATCAATAATGTTTTTGTAAAGCTAAAAAAAAGGAGGTTGTGGCATAGACAAATTTTCCATGGCCCTAAAGGCATGCAACTGGTTTCAGTTTACAACAAAAACACCTTAAGACAGTGATTAGCATAGCAATGTGCTAAAACTGCTCAAAATGCCTGAATATAGAGATGCCCTGGCAACTTCAGACAACACCCTAGTATCATGACAGAGTGTTTTGCACTGATATATAGTAGTCAACATTTGAACCCTTTTTTTTATCCACTTCAAATGTTGACTACTGTACTCTACACATTTAGTTTACATATTGTGTTAAGCAGCTTGTCCCATCTCACCCCATTTATTATGACCGGAAAGTCCACAACAACTTCTCATTTTGTAGCTGTGCAGTTATACAATCGTCTGGTCATGAATATTAACCTTGCCCCCCCTGGCTGTTTCCATAGTCCATCACATGGTTTCTTTTTACCGCTTCAGAGCAACCCTTGACCTGCAATAAAGAGCAGAAGATTAAGACAGAAAAAAGGTGTTTAGAAGAAGCGATCTCTAAAAATGTGCGGTTTGGAAAAGTTTCAATATGAAGGTGAGCTGGTAGTGGAACCAGGTGCAAAGGAAAGTGTGGTTGCGACTGCACCCAGCCACCGGGTTCTATTTGCAGCATTTCTCTGGCTGCTGAAACAGCACAATGAAGCGTAGAGGAGACCGAGTTAACTGAGAAACTGAGCTACTTAACCCTGTCACATCTCTGATCTGTACTGTGCTAAGTGTTTGTGTTGGACCATAGGTGTAGGACTTTGGGAGCTTCTGGATGAGATTAAGACAACGGAGAAAGAACAGTATCAGGAACAGTAACTTTCTGCTGTATGTAAATACTGAAGCTTTCACTGCAGGAATAAAAACACATCTGATGTGAATCTGGAGGGAAAGGGCTGAGTCTGATATGTAAAGTTTTGACCAAACAAGGTAGAGGCAGCAATAAGTTTTTTTATTTTTAAGATGGCTTTTTTTTTTTTTGCATATGTGCGCAAAACTGCATATCTTAACACCTTTGGAGGCATAACTGTACAGTGAGGGGGAAGCATATCTCAAACTGTTTGATGTTGCTTGTGACATTTTACAGGCGTGAGAGTATTGACGCACAATGCCTCTGAAGCTCCAAACCACCTTTTCTTCACGTCCTTCCTGCCTCACATGTTCTCAAACCAACATATACCCAAATTTAACCAATTATTGTCAAGCATCACCAGGCTTTGATTGTTTTTCATGAACCCACACAATCAACCACTGTCTCTGTGAAAGCAGAGTTGACCAAAAGCAACTGGAGATGTGATGCAAATGAGTGAAGTCTAATGGACATCACATGATCACAAGCTTGTGTGACCTCCATTAATTCAGAATATATTATAACATTGGAAAGAAAGAGGTCGGTGTGGTCATAAAGGGCAAACTAGATGGTGGGTGGTTGGAAACTTGGTCTATTTGTGCGAGTATGTGTAGGTGAAAGTGATAATGACAGAGTATGTGAAGACCCTGAGACCCAGGCCAGAACTGTAACCGAATATAACCAAAGCTTCATGACCCAACAAGCGTTTCAAACTCAGTCTGGCTCCATCAGAGCATTCCAGCATTACCTGTGTAAATGAACACACAAAAGAATCATTTAAGGAGTCATTTAAATTTCCTACAAGTCATAGACTCCAGACAATAATTTAAGCATAATGTTCCAATCTTACCTTCTAGTTTTGTCAAAGCATTTCACCAGCATTTACAAGCTTTGTTTCAAACTGTCTCTGTCTCTTGAGGGCAACAAAACCATTCAAAGCACATTCAGGCTACAACATGTCACACACGAGAACAGGAGACCAATCATCTGCTTATCTTCTGGATGAACCTTAAGTAAATGCCTGAAGGGGACTATTGCCTTCGCTCCGTTCACACACTCAAACATGATCCATGTAGTTCACGGCAGGACCTTGAGTAAGCACTAAGAAATGACACGCTCCGATAACCTGCTTTCTTAAAATAATCCACGATAACATTGTTGTAACAGACAGACAAACTAAGAGGTGATAGCAGCTTTATCTTATGACTGTTAAAATGAGTCATCTGTCTGCTAATGGCATTGTAAAAAAAAATATGTTTGCAAAAAAATGAAAAAGGAAACATTGGTATCAAACAATGTTGAGTTCGTTTGTGGTTCACAGAAGTGACTTAACTTTTAAGGATTCTCACATGCTTCTCACAACCTCAGCTGACAGGTGATGTGTGACAAAACACATCTAGGCAAAAAACCAATACAAACACACACACATTGCCTGAGGTAAAAAAAAATGCTCCTTTACCATTCAGGACCTCAGAAAGAAAAAAACCTACCCAACCTGAGATTGCCTTTGCAAACCTCCCCATAGATTCTCAGAGGCTATGTTCCATCAAGATTAGGTCTAAACGAAACCAGTCGGGCCTGTTCCTTCCATTCCCCTGTCCTCAGGGTATGCTCACTTGCTCAGACAACGTTCACAAACACAAACATTCTCACCCTGACATAAACACGTGTCCAACAAACCATAAAATCGCTTCAACACATGGAATTGCAAAATAAGCTTAGCAACACAGAAAGTGTATCATGCAATGGTACTCAGAAATGTCACACTAAAGGGAAGTGGAAACTCTAATAAAGGTCATGCTTTAAAAATACAGAGAAGCCACAGAAAATTCTTTTTACATTTTTAAACCACTTCGTAACCTTCATTTAATGCATACTACAGAAGCAGTTGAGGAACCAGTTGCTAGATTAACACCTTCAGATGATAGGGTTTTAGCACCCACAACCTCTGGTGGAAATTCACATTTTCTTGACCGTCTGAGCACACTGCTATTTTGGACCGTAAATGAGATCTGGGACTGACAAAAGCAGTGAGCTAGCAAAACGTGAATGAACATTTTCTGTTTACTTCGTTTTCACAGACTAAACAGGAACTTGCTTCTGCTGTGTATAGTTTTACATGCAATAATTAATTTAAAAACATCACGCCTACAACACATTTCAGGGCATTTCATCATCGTCATGTTGACCACTGTTTGATGGAAAATTACCATTAGTTTTGTTAGTGAACACCCATGTGCCTTCAGATGAATTCAACTCAAGTGGTCACTCACAGCTGTACGGGTTCACTGTTCAGTCACGCTCCTGTGGAGGGAAACACAAAGTGAGGATGGCGTGCTCTACTGTTTAAATGAGGAGATCAGGCTGTTTTTAGAAGCTCTGGAGAGAGGAGACAAAAGAGGTTAGAGGAAGAGCGGCACAATGAAACTCAGAGAGCTCTGTAAATCACTGCCTAAATGATCCACCACCTGTTTGTCTGTGTGTGTGTCCATGGTCTTCACTTATCCAGCCACCCAGCTAATAGAGGATATTTTCACAACTTTCACTAATGTTAAGATTAAAAAAAATTAAGAAACACCTTCTTTAAGTAATGTTTATTTAGTGTTCTTATGAAAAAATAACTTTCAAATAATGTTATGCGAGTAAAAATAGTTATAAATTAGTGCTGGGCAACGATTAATCGTGATTAATCGCATCCAAAATAAAAGTTTTTCTTTACGTAATATATTTGTATACACTGTGTATATTTATTAAGTATATA
>JAUCMS010000031.1:13844252-13867463 GCA_032357445.1 Enteromius radiatus | reverse complement strand
CAAATATATTATGTAAAGAAAAACTTTTATTTTGGATGCGATTAATCGCGATTAATCATTGCCCAGCACTATTATAAATATAAAGTAGAATGAAGATTTTTATGTTCTAATGACAAAATACTACTTATATTAGAATACTTATATTAAAAATTAACTTTCAAATATTTTGGTAACATTTTTGTAATTTTTAAATAATGTTATAATCACAAGAGAACTGGATTTTAAGTGTTTTAAGACCGCATTTTAACTTTAACTGAGCAGCATGCACTACGATGCCAACTTCCTAAATAAATAAAAAAAACATGTATATACATATAACATGTATAATAAATATACAGTAACATTTTTTTTCTTGGACAAAAAAATACTAATACACGCCGATACAGCTTTGACTGTTGGGTAAAAGTCTTTCCTCAGTACAGGTATGGAAGAAGTGTGCATAGATTTCATTGTGGCCTAAAAATTGGGCCAGGAAGTACACACTTACATGTCTATTTGTTAATATTCTAATAGCACCAAAAGATACATGGAATCAATAAACTGAAGAACCAAAAATGTAGGATAGTGAAATATAGTTCTTGATAAGAAGAGGGTTCGTTGTTGATGCTAACATGCAACACAAAGCCATTGAAGAAACTTAAAGATGTGATGCACAATCCATGTACCATATTTCACAATCATAGGAAAATGCAAATGGTATACAAGTGTTGGGAAACCTGAAATGTGCACTCATGCATATGCAAATACAACATTGACAGGAATAGATGGTCATAATGAATTACAACCCACTTGTTCTGTGGGGTTTTCCAGGAATAGGCCAAACTGAAGGACCTGAATTGGTGGGTGGAGTAGGTGTAGATTTGTGGAAAGGAGATGTGAGCTAAGATGTTTGTTGTTACGGGCAAAATCTCTGCAAACCTTTCTGGGCTAGCTCAACTTCCTGTTCCCTAATCTGACCAGAGAACTATCATGGTTTAATCATTATTCCTACGGTTTTCAACCCCCATCGGACACACGGTTAGAGACAGTCTTTAATTAATTTTAATAAACTATAATTAATAAATCTCTTATCTCATGTCTTGGCCTTTAATACTCTCTCTTGTCGACAAAGAGTGATACAAAGGGCAAAAGATTCTCTGGAAAGCACAAATCAGTTTTACTTCCCTTCAAGTGTTATTTGCCAGAAAGAAAAACAATTGTTTCACCGTGCCATAACCTATTCCTCTCTTCCCAAGAGAGAAAACTCAATTGTATTCAGAAAGGGTATGCCTATCTCTGTAGGCGTACATGAGCTTGTTTGCATACCGAATATAGAGATGCATGTGGATTAACCAAAACAGATTCTTGTTACATCATAACTTCTATGGCTTACCCATAACCAGTGAGCTCAGTGGAACATACAAGCAATTCCCAGTCTGTGCGCCATCATTTGATTACTTCCCTTCAGCCCACTATTTAGTTTGTGTTAATTTGGACCATTGCCTGGCTCTTCCCGTTTGTCATGTTAACTTTTATCCAAGTAGTTGCCAAATGTGCATCGCGAGAAACCTTTTTTGTTTTCATGGATTACCTTGTGACCTAAAAGTTTTTTGGTACCCAGATGACTTCGGTCATCCCCTACTTTGCAGACAAGGTGGATGGGTATTCTTTGGAAATGTCTGTGTTCCTTTTTTTGAATTTCAATCACAAAAACAAGATTTACAAATAGCCTACCTTAAAAGTCACATGTTGACCTTTTGACAGTGACAGTCACTTTTTGTAAAAGCTCACCTCAAGTGTTTTTTTTTCTGCGTACTGAAAAGAGGAAGAAAGGGAATCAAGTGACCACAAACAAAAGTACAGAATTCAAATCTACCCAGTATGATACCTAAGGCATTGTAAATATAGCCCGATAACTATTTGTTGTTGTTTAGTTAAGTTATGCATTTGAAAGGTGATTTTTGGGAAATGGGACAGAGTATGACCATAAAAGCCAACAGGTCTGTATTTATTGGGTGGTAAAGGTGGGCCTCCCTCTGGGCGCCAGGCGGCTGGGGAATATCTGATATGAGCAGGGAGGGGTTACTGAGATCAGATTGTGTGGGGGGGGGGGGGCTCCAGTGTCCCCTCCAGCTTTGATTTAACTGAAAAAAGCACAGTATAAAAACAGAGGAAGACTGTCTTGAAATGCACACCTTGGTGAAAGCTGCTTGTGTATAATGTATCGAAGGTGGGCCCCTTTTTTGAAATGCTGCCAAGCCTGTGGCCACTATTGGCAGTCGCATTAATCCAGAACAGGAATAATGGCAGTAGAGGAGGAGCCAGAGCCGAAACATTACCTGGCAATTACGGGGCAATGGGACTGGGGGTTGGGAAGATAGCACAAGAAAATGCAGAACATATGGGAGGCAACACAAGGGTGGACACCTGACCTAGAATAGGTCAAAAATACAACTCGCTCCCAGCAACCCTAACAGAGTGCAGCCTGCTTGGGTCATGTAATGTTTATGTGTAAAGCAGCTCCAGCTCAGCAACATGCAACCCCATGGAATCATCTGAGCCCGACGGCCAAGAACCGCAGCCAACTGTATGTGCAGCCAAAACACACGCTGCGAATGCTTCAATCAATTTAGAAAGCTATGAGGCGACAATTATCGGTTAACGCGCTGCTGAAAGGCCATGTGATGGAATTCGTACATAGACGTTTTCACCGAGTCTCTTCTACCCACCTGCGATGTATCAGATTTTGTGTGGAGCCGCACCATCCTCCGGTCTCTGTGGAAATTCTGAGTCACGATGGAGGGGTCTCTCTCTGGTCTCTTGTTTTATTTTTACGTGCCATTGACGCAAAGGCCTCGCAGCTGACTGCGAGTTTTTATTGTAAACACAGCTACCGCCACTGGGCCAGCTGTTAAGCTTGTTATTTCTCTCGTCATTGATGCAGAGCTCTAATCTTTTAAAGATCCAGTTACTGGCTGGGTTTTTCCACCGGGCTACTGGTTGTTCCACTAACTAAAACTCATACAGGAAGCAAAGATGGCTGGTTAGAGAAAAGTTGGATGGAGGCCTGAGATTTCTGTACTAAAGCATAGGATGTTGAGGTCAAAGCTTTGGCTTTCTTTGATTGGCACAGTTTGTTTATGCAGTTGTAGTGTTACACAAGAGTGCGTCGCTCATGCCTTGACCCATTCATTTCAAATGGAGGAAGGAAAAACAGCCGCTGAATGGGAAAGACAGAGACGGAGAGAAAATGAGAGATGCTGATGAAAGCAGAACGGAGGGAATATAAACTGAAGTCCCAGCAGCTGTGTCGAGGCCTACGGGGACGTAGGCCAAGTTCCATGTCCGCTCTGATTATGAGCTTGGAACAATGCGGCCCATTGTGGGCTGGCTACTTCACCATTCTCTCATCATGTCCCGCAACCCCCCCATGCTTCTCGTTCAGACCATCTCACACAAACACTCGCTTTATAGATATGAGTGCGCTCTCGTAAACCACAAATCTAGGCAAAGAGATACTCTGAATCACCACATCTGTCCTGTGATTCTGCTTTTTGGCAGGTGAGGCGGCTCTGAATTGGAAACGTCGTAACAAAATGGAAACATCTAGGTGAGTCAGCCTATTTGACACGGGGGCCTTGTATAATCTTGAATCAACACGACCCGCTTTAAATAACATTCATAGAAGTAAAGAGAAAGCCAATTACCTCAGACCAGAGAAATACAATACCCCTGAGCTATTAGCCTACATTTCAGCACTCTTTTGTTTTGAGACACATATACGAAGTCATAATCTGCTTTTAATGCTTACGATAAAACGTGCTGTCTGCACTGTCCTACTTTAAAGAGGAAGGTCCTCATTGTCAATGTGCCTTCCTATTGACACATAGCCCTGAGTCAACAAGACTGTCACAGTTTTACTTCTTATGCTTAGCTTACCAGTATTGCTAATTGACACACTAACGTCTTGTTGCATAATGCGGCCTAAATCTTGCATAACCTGCGGTATAAAGGCTAACGTGAACTCCAGTTAGATTAGATCTAGGAGTCTCCAATTTTGGCACATCTTGTACTAAGAACTCGTTATTTAAAAAGTGTTTAAAGGGATAGTTTACCCTTAAAATAAAACATTTACTCACTTTCATGATTTTACACCTGTGAGACTTCCTTTTCTTCCTTTCCCGGTTGGCACTGAAATGAGCACAGAGTGCATTATTTAAAATGGGAACATGTTGGAACAACATGAGGCTGAGTAAATGCTAAAAAAAAAAATAATAATAATTTTGGGTGAACTTACCCTTAGTTTTCTGTTATTATGTAATGATGCTAAGCAGCCACTTGTTGATTACAGGAGTTGTGATAACATTCAAGGACGGCAAAATGAGCCTGAACTCAAGCAAAAGCAGGTCACGGCACTCTGCACCCTAGTGAGCAGTAATCAGACCAAATCTTGCCTGAGGAACAACAGATGCAGAGGTGCTTTAATCACCAATATGCAACACCTGCGGTAAAGAGGCCTAGTTAAAATTTTACAGAACCTCTTTAGAAAGGAAGAGCAAGCGACAGGGAGAAAGAAAGACAGACAGAGAGGTGTGAGTCTGATTTTCATGAATGAGATATCCAGCAAAAGCATGACGATGGTCTGTGTTTTCAGGCTGTAAGCTGCTTCAGTTTCAAGGTTCTGTGATCTGATTAGATGCAGCTGCAGGAGAGCACTATGGGAATGCAACAGCAGCTGGATTTAGTGCACAGCCTCAGAATCTAGAAAAACAAACTCTCTCTGTGTCTGTGAGTGTGTGCCATTAACTTTTCAAAGGCCCCAGATTTTTCACAAAGGAACATGCTGCAGTATTTACGCAAACAGAAATGTAAAAACTGAAAATCTGCAATACTTTAGTGATTCAGCAATATCCCCTACACATGTGCACTTATTACGATCGCTCCTTGCACATGGATTGTTTTTAGCAAACCAAAATGTAATGTTTATAATACAAACTAAAAATATGAATTTCCCTAACGTGGCCTCACTTAAACTGGTCTGTTATGTTCCAAAAATCAGAAAGTCAGTCTATAGCTAACAACAAGTCTCTGCACGTCTCTGGTTGTGTGACTGTAGAGTGTGGTGAAATCTAGGCGTGAAATAATCATTTCACAGCAGGGGCATGTGCAGGTATGCCTGCAGCCAGCAGGCTTATGGAGTCCCGCATCTATGTCAGCAAGCGGTTGTGCAAGGTTTGGCTGCGTCACGAGGCGATGATGGACATAATTTCACGCCTTGGGCCTTCCAATGCCGTTCACTTTACAATCCGCAGGACGAGGCTTGTAGGAGGTTGCCAGAGCAACAGGTTTTCACATGAAGTGATTATTGTTGGGGGAACAAAAGATATGACTGCTTGACCTGAATATAGGCACAGAATAAACATGTCCTCATCAAACAATGTACTTAGCTACTGATGCGATGTGAATGCTGGGAAATAAATCAGTTTGTTTCATCACATTATTTTTGTGTGATTCACTGATTTGAACTTGATATTGGTTTATCAGTTGATCAGATACGGTAAGAACACCTAAAGGTTTTTGCTGTGTACGTGTGTGTGTGTGTGTGTGTGTGAGTATTCTTTCATGGGAGAGTGGCAGGACTAAATCTCTCTAAGCTTTGAAAAAGTATGAGAGCAAAACAAGAGCACAACCCCCCCTCCCAATTCCAGCTTATTAAATGTGCGGTTAACCTAAAATAGCTGTTGAGGAGGAAAAGAGTTGCTTGAAAAAGAGGTTGTGAATTTGCAGGATAATACAAATTTCTTGGCTGGATCCCTACCTTCTGGTGAATAAACAACACTGAGGTCTGTGAAAGACAGTGGGAAAAGTTGGACAAAACAGACAGAGAAGGAATGGAAGTAAAAATACAGAAAGAATCCCAACATTCTAGGATCATTTAACCTAAGACTGATTTAAAAAAAACATAAGATATGAGTGTGAGAGAGCAGAGCGCATTTAGATAAGGAGAGAGCTGGTGGAGCGGGCAGAAGAGATATACAGGAACAGAGGAGTGAGGCAGAACAACAGAGAGGGAGAGAAAAAGGGAGTGACGGAGCATTGCTTTTCAAGACCAGGCTGAACAAAGGAAGCTTTGTGTAGAGTGCTGAGAGAGTGGAGTGGAGCCAAGACTTAGGGAGGGTTGAGCGGTGTGCACTGACTGCATTCCTGCACTGCCATTACTGGACGGCTCTCATTTAGACCGCTCCAGGAAACATGATTATCTCCCAATAACAAAACAAGCCCCTCCTCTTTACATTTCTCTTTCTTGATGACTTGACACGTCTTAAAATAGCAACTTCTTTTATAGTTTCGACCCAACATCTGGGCCACCAAAAATAGCATTATCTGTAATCCCTACAATCTCAGTATGTTTATGCATAATATATGTCATACCATTGAGCAGATGATAGACTCTCTAAGCAAGACCAACTTTATTTGCATGGTTTATGTCCTAGTGTGCCTTTTGTGGCTAGTAAATATGATAACTGTAACTCAAGACAACATCTGGCAGACTTAAGAATGTGTCTATATATTTATGAGGTAATTTGGTAGCTGCCATGCTGTAAAGATCCTCTTGTTTCAATTTGTGAGAGTATTCATGCCCTTATGGGGGGTCATCAGCATCTGTTGTGTTTTGGATGCTGGTGTGTTGGTGTCCTATCAGTGAAGGGAAGATTTTGTCATGATTTACTCAGCCTCCTATCATTCCATACCATATATGTTGAACACAAAAGAAGATATTTGAATAATGCTGAAGAACCAAACAGTTGTTGGTCTCGATTGACTTCCTGAGTAGGGAAAGAAATAAGTCAACATGGGACCAAAAACTTTTTTTTTTAAATATCGCCATTTATGTTAAACACAAGAAAGAAACACATACAGGTTTGGAATAACATGAGGGTGAGTAAATGATGACCAAATTTGATTTTTGAGGTAACTATGCCTATAAAATTGGAATTAATTTCATATACTGGTTCATATACTGGATAAGTAATGCACTGAAAAGTGTTTTGCTCTGCGCATGACATGCAAGGGAAAAACTTGAAAGCTTCCCAGTGTTTCAAGGAAGAAAGGCAAAACGGCTTGGTATAGCATGCGGGTGAGTAAATGATGACTGATTTTTGGGGGGAGATGAACTAATTTGTTAACTAGTTTAACCAGTTAGACCAGCACCACATTTGAACCAGCATGGAAATTAAAGCCAGACAGCTAAACAGGTCCTTTCAGCAGGAGTAACATGTTCAATAATGTCACAGGAAGCTTTTTGTGTCTTATGTCATTTTGTCCACTATCATTAAGACCAAGACTAAATATCCTGTAATAGCGGCTCTCTCTCTCTCATTGCTCAGCTAGCTCTCCTCCCTCCAAAACTCATACACAGCTGCATTGTTCCACAAGCAGAGTGCTTCAAAATATAAGCGACTACATTCACTATCTAATTTGGCAAATACAATTTGGACTGTGAGCCACCTGACTTGGCCTGGTTATCTTCGAAAGACAAAGAGAGACGTAGATATCAGAACGGAGAGTACACGAACACAAGCACCCTGAATAAAAACGAGTGCGCTAATGACTTGTGGTACATTAGTCAGGGTTGAAGGGTCTTGCTATTATTCAAAGAAAACATCAGCTTGAATGAATGGTGCCCACATCTTCCATTCTCCCTGGTCTGATCCCAGAGCAGTACAGAAGACTTACGTAATACTTTGTACCAACTTGAGCATTTTTCCCTTAGTTTTTCCACTGCCTGTAGTGATCCATGAAATGTGGTCTAATCATGCTTTTTATGTCATATTACCAATGCTGTTACAAGACCTCAGATTTCTCCAGATATTATTCAACTGATTCTGAAGTAAAACCATTCCTGTGCAACCTCTCTACAGCCAACTTTTTAAATCCAGATCTGAGCCCATAATCAGCCTCACAGCCGGGGCCCCCTCCCTATCTGTCAGATCGGCCTCTTTTGAGGTCCTCAGGAGAGCACGGAATAAAGGAGGAATAAATAATAATTGTGTGGGAAAAAAAGCAGATAGGAACGAGAGCAATGAATGAGAGACACAAAGAAAAGTGCTGAGATGCTGAGATTGAAGTGGCGGGACGAGACCCCCTATCTACCACCCCCTCCCCATCCCCCTGCTGGACGAAGAAGAGGCGTTTTCTTCAAGAGAGGAAGAAAAGTAATTAGTCCCCCCAACACGCACACATACACACACAATTTCCACTCTCACTTCTTTCTTTTCATCTCTTTTTAATTCCTCTACTCAGCAATTTCTAAACCTTTTTGTTCCTCCTTACAGCTATACTTCTCTTTAAGACTCTCCTCTTGGAGGACACTGGCAGAGAGTGAGTGTGGAGTCTGAACCGTGTGTGTGCATTGTGAATTTAAAGCAGTATCTCCTTCAGGGGTTTTGCATTTGTATGAGAGGCGAGGCGGCTGGATTTGGCCGTAATCATGGCTTTTCTCTATAGCACACAGAGACGAACATTCTCAGAGTCTAATTAATGGCAGTGCTGCAGGGGTGCTTAATTCAAGTTATTATAGTTTTTTAAAGTTAAGTTGCTTTGTACCTCAGTGAACTAAAATTTCCACCTATCCAGAGCTAACTAGCATGCTGATTAACATCTACATGGAGCCACTTTGTTTGTCGCTTACAAGAAGTTAAAAAAAAAAATCAAATAATACTATGTTGTGCCATCATGGTAGTGTCCATAGAATTACCATTGGATTGGTTTTGAAAAACAGTAATGGATATATCCTGGTTAACTTGGTATGTAACTGGTTAAGGCAGTTAAGGAAAACAGTAGCCAGGTTTGTATTATATATTTGCGCAAAATATTTGCAATATTTTATAAATGATATTAAAAAACCTATTTCGAATTAATGCCATTTCCATTAACCATTGTTATGTGACTAAGACTTTTTACCCATCGCAATAAGTCATATCAATGGATGATTATAGATTTACATATATTGCAACTACCACACTAGCCATTATTTTTAATTGAAGGATATGTTACTGCTACTGGGATGCTTCTGAAACGTGCCACTTTTAAGTATTCCAGGTGACCTGTGAATGCAAAAAAAAAAAGTTTCCATTGCAGTTCTGCAATATATTGATTTTTCAAATTGCTTGAAAAAACGATCATGCAACAATGTTTGCAGTACATGGGAGTTTTTGCGAACTTGGCATGTATCCCTTTTAATATTTTCAATTCACAATTTCAGTTCGAGAAAGCATAATGGAAACTCTAGTGAGACTTTGACATAGTAGAATCCAAAACACAACATATGATGATGACCAATGGAAGACCAATATTTCTGCCTTATATTCAACAAGGTTATTTTAAGAAAATTTAAAAGAATATATAAAGTCCAACCCAACACGGCAATTCGTACATATTTTAAGAGGGTGCAAATACGTACAAATTCATATGACCTCAGTTTTATGAATTTTTGCTCAATCGTACGCATTTTACAAGTTGCCAGTTCATATGAATTTGTATGAATGATCTACACCTAACCCTGCACCTAAACCTACCCATCACTGAGGTTTAGAGAAATCGTACAAAATCCTACGAGTAAGGTCATACAAATTTGTACGAATTAGCATTAATTTTGCACTTCATACGTCACAATTATTTTGGGGTGCTTCAGTATTTCAGCCAATATAATTTTCATACTAAATGATACCCAAGTTCATTTAGCGAAGTTTGATTAAGTTTTACAGGGGAGTGGATTTAACATGGATAAAAGTTGGGCCCTATGAAAATCCCACTCTGCTCACATCAAAGCCCAGCCTGCCAGTTCAATTCAGAGAACCAATCTGCATTCCTATAGGCTCCCCCTGTTTCCTGCCCCTACAAACACCCCCAGCCCATCTCCCAGCTCCCCCTGACCACGCTCCCTTAAAACAGGACCACCATTGTCCCTGCGTGCTCCCTCCCTCTGCCCAGCGGGTGACCATTCAGACGTCCCCCACCTCGCTGAACTCCACGTTCAGGCCAGCAGACATCCTCCCTGCCCCCATGAGAGGACAGGGGACAGAGGCCCGCTTTGGGAAATGACCGTTACACACTGAGCGGATCAAAATGAAAGAGTCATGTGATTGTGTGTGCGTGCAGGGAGGGGCAGACTCCCGTGTGGGGTCTGAGACAGGTCTTGACGAAAGTTAGAGGTTTGTGGGAAACGGATAAGGATGAAAGACCATGGGGTGTGAGATACGCATGGAGAAGAAAGGTCAGGTGATAGATGGCGCACAAAACAAGCTCTGACTGCTTTAACCGAAACAAAGAAAGGGAAGAGAGATGAGATGAGGCCGAGAGTGACAGAGGGACACATCTGAACTATTTTGAGAGGCTGATTCACTTTCAAATGGTCGACTTCAAAAGTTTTTGCAGAATCTTAAAGGCGTAGTTTAGCCAAAATGTTAACATTTTCATGTCATTTTCAAACCTGCATGACTTTCTTTCTCCAGTGAAGCATTATAAATATTTTAAACAATGTCGGGTTGCAAGCAAGATTGGACCCCACTGACTTTCATTCTATATTCTGTTCTCACACATGCATGCACATTTATTGAATCTGATTGAATCAGAAATCTAGTATGTGTCTCCTTTTACTCATCTTATCCTGTAACTCAATCAGTTTGCCTCTGAGGATGTACAGGTTCAGTCAAGGACACAGTCAAACAGAGTGTTTTAAAAGTCAAACCAAAAGAGCAGAATACCATGGATTCCTAAATGACATTTTAAGGCTGTGCAGCAGGTTGCCTGGTTGCTCAAGAAAGTTAATGAATGTAGGACCCTATAGGGCTCAGGAGAAGACAGAGGCCTGTTGTACCGAGCCATCTAAACAAGAAGAGAAGTAGAAAAGAGAATAAAAACCAGCAAATTCTCATTACTTCAAGTCATAAAATTAATAATAATTTGGTTTAATGCCGAACTAAGAACTTTTGTCCTCAAAATATTGAACCTAACAAGTTCAAACGGCTTCTGAACAAAAGCCCCCAAAATTGAATACAATCCCTTTTAAGTCAGGCTTAGGGTTGTGCTTACACACATGCAGGGGTGCTCACACTCATACACACATTTCCTCTGCTTTTCTGTTTATTGTGACAATAGGGGGATTTGGGGGATCAGCGCTCACTAGTCTGGATTTTACGCTCCCTTACTCAGAGAGCTTTGCTTTTCTGACCCCTCCGTTTTCACTGCTGTCAATCAGCATGACCTCTCATCATGTGCGATAAGACCGGCTCGGTTTCTATCTAACTCATTCTTGCATTTTTTTATCAATTCCTTTTTTTTCCTTCATTGTTTTCTTCATTGGGCACATGATATTAACTTCCTTAGCAGCTTATGCTAGCATGCTATTAGCAGTTCTTAAGCCCCGTTCACACTAGAAGTGACTTCTGTATGTCACCAGAGGCTGGCGATGAGGTCGCTAATGGGCATTCTCATTACTGGTGTCTTAGTAGCGTCATTGTTGACAGTGAATCAGGTTTCTTGCTGATAAATACAAACATTTTGGAGGCAAAAGACTGAATATAATATAAATATACACTGAGTCCATACAAACGCCGTCATCACTGCTGGAGCCGTGGAGCAGTTTTTGTTTAATCCACTAGCACATCTCTTCTTTTTATATTTATATTTAGCAAATATGCCTTGGCCGCCAGATTTTACAGTTCCCTCACTTCAAGTTAACCCCTACATGTGTCAGATTTCAGTAGTGAGTTTCTGTCACCTAGGACACATTTATCATGCAACATTCATCTGCATGTTAATGTTTTCTAAGAACAGTTTCAAATGGCATGACCTGATGAACACATTCCCTCAGGAAATAAGTCTTCTGAGAATATCTGTTCAACCTGTCACATGTTGGACTGGTGTCAAAGAATTTGTCAAACGAACATCTCATTGGATGTGGCCTGCAAGTCGTCATCGTACGAGACTTAGAGGAATGAGATTGGTCTGGTTATTCCACAGGCACAAATCACTGATCCGTGTCTTTTTCTGACAGTCACCATGTCACTGTCTCAGCAGATCAACTGAAGATCTCACTGACCTAACTCTTGAGTCAGCATACACACTTAGGTATGTGAACAGTTTGAAATCACATTCCTGTGTAAGCTATTCATTCATACTTCATTTTTAAATCTTATAGCTGATTTATCTGCACATTTTACATTATAATAATGTTTGTCTCGGCAGGGCTTGGTGAAGGTGAAGTGTGAGGCCGTGAGAACTAGACTAATGTCCTTCAGTATCACTTAGGTATGAGATACAGCGAACATCTTCTAATAACAGAGATAAACTTTCCTGAATGGCAAGGGGGTGTTAGTTTACCTCTAATTTACGAGTCAGCAACAAGGAGAGAGTAAATAAAAGACAACAAATACAAGGTAGCACACAAGCTAGAGTCATCTGGAGTCCTCTGATCTACTCAATAGGTTTGTGTTTGCAAAGCTTTTTTTGGATAAGGCTCTAACAGATGCTTTTCTTCCAACAACAGCATGTATTAGTATTAAAAACAAGAAAAAAAGAAGTCACACTTGCAAATATTTTTTTAAAGGCAAGGCATGCTGGAGTAATCAACCATCAATGCGGGGTGATTCCAATGTATAATTCATGTGCCGGGGTGTATAATATGTCCGGATCTGAGGCAGGATGTTGGATAAATAAACATTCTTCTGTGGCATTGTGAGGTGGAGGATCGAACGCTGGTGACTTTGAACACTGTCATAAAGAGTAACAGGAGAAAGAGGAAAAGTGATCTCAGAGATCCTGGAGATTTTAAATGTCTTCCTCTTAGCCCAAATTTTGAGGCTGGTTTGTTTGGGAGTCAAGATGAATTAATTGTTTAATTAGTGATACTTGCTAAAGTGAACATCACATGGCTCAGATTTGATCAAACCTCGACACTATCACTGTCAAGAAACAGTTTACAGGCCATTAAACTGTAATAGTTTTGTTAGCATGTTTATGTGTGGCTACCTCATGGTTTAAGCTAATGCTAACGTTATTAATTTGTTAGGATGTTCTGGTCAAAAGGGCATCATATTTTTGTTTGTATGTCAATCTAGATCGATATGTCTCTCTTTTGTCATCCACCATCCTGTTTACATTTGCAATCGACAGTTTTACAGTTTTCAATGTTAACATTTTCCCTTGTGAACAATACACAAAAAATAGCTCTTAAAAGTACTTGCAAAAATCTCACCAGGCAGTAATTTGAAATTGATCCTGGTTCTAATGACTAAAGAGTGGGGATGGCATTTAATAAAGTAAATTATTAAAAGGGATTACTGGAAAAGAAAATGCACCGCCCCAGTCAGTGTGTCCTTCAGAAAGCATCCTGCTTTGACCCTGTGATCCCAGCTACACATCACTCACGGGTCACCAGCACAAAACAGGCGATTTAACGGCTAACTTGGCATCAGAGAACAGAGAATTTCCCAGAATAACAAACTTTTTTTTTTACGTCAAACCTCCTGCTGAGTTGCGGTGAGGCCTCAAGAGCCGCAGACCCTCATTACTAATGCCTTTTCTCCGCCTGTTTACAAAGCCCATATACACAAACAATAAAACACAAACAGAAAGATTAAATCTCAACTGAGAAGGAGCATCTTGCTAATAAGACGACAACTAAATAATGCTAAGTATTGAATCTCTATAAAAATATCTTAATCTGGTTTGAAAGTCTTAGGCCTATGTGATTTCTGAGTCAGCTCAAGCTGTTTTTTTGCCAGCTGGTTTCCCAGCCTAACTAGACACAAGCTCTTAAATTGTTTAAAACCAACAAACAGACCAGCTGGACCAGGCGAGAAGATCAACAAGGACCAGTACGCCACCTGGGTTAAGCTGTGTTCCTATAAAGAAACTCTTTAGTTGTGAGTTGAAGTATGAAAAAAGGATCTTCAGACAAGCTAGTAAAGCCAGTATACTGTATTGACTTCCAGGGAAGACTATATATACGTTATCTACACTGCAAGTCACTTTATATTCCAAATACATAAATATGGATATAAATATGATGCCTAAAATGATGCTAAATCTGTTCAAATATTTATAATGTTTATATGGCCATGTTAACCGATGTAATAAATGATAAAAGACAGAAAGAAAAACACACAAACCTTTTAGAGAGTGTTAAGCATGCATTCAACACTGAAGGAATCAAAGTGTGGCAGTCTAAAATGACACACATTTACACAGGACAAGACAAAGCTCACTTTTATTAGACAGGATTAGTTTAGAAGGTGTCAGCAAAAAAAAAATGTCAAATTCTGCTTAGGAAAAAAGTAACATACTGTACTTTGCTGTAATTTGGAATTAAATTTTAATTTAATGTTTAATTGTGACATTTTATACACACACACATATAAATATAATAGATAAATAGATATTTTCTTTATGTCATCTTCATGTCTATATTTCTAAAAGCCGTTACTTTTTCAGATTTATTTTTTTCTCCAGGATTCTACACAGCATTTATTGGAAATAAAATTAATTGGACCTCAAACCTTTGGACGGTAGTATTATTAGTTTTTTGCTGGTGTTTTTCTCTTTGGAGCCTGTGGTGTGGTGGATGTATAGGATTGTACTTGCTTGATCAATAACACTATTAAAGCCTAATTCATTCAACGGGAGGCAAACTCAATTTAATACAGCAGCCCTGTTAGGAAGCAGGAAGCAGCAGCACATCAAAGACAGGCTTTGTGAAGAGAATCAGCAAATAGGTCCACTGACGCAGAGAGGGAGGGTCACACACACACATATCCTCAATGGCCTTTCCCCCTCTCAGTGTTGTCGCTTTGGAGGGCATTTCACTCTTAATATCTCCCCTCTCTCTGACCATGCACATAACTATACAAGACCATCATGACAAGCTCATGATTAACACCAGAGGAGGGAGAAAGCAGGGTCTCAGAAGGCATCATTCATCATAATTACAGTACTTTACAGAAGAACTGTGTTCTTCATTTCTTAATACGATTAAGATGACTTACAAGTATCTTAATGGAAATAAGGCCAAAAAAAGCACAAAGATAGCAGCAGCAATGCATCATGATGGAACGTTCCTCTAATCTGATTTTCGTTAGGTAAATTGCCACAATGCATTTAAAAGCTGCTGCATGTGTCTTTAAAACAGTGTAATGTTTAGCTTACGCCATGTGAGCACTTTAACAACAAAATATACATTTTCATGAATCCAAATTACCCAACACATTGATGCAGAAGGCCTGGAAGTTTTGACTACTTCTTCAACATGAACACACAATTAAATGCGATGGGTATTTTTTACTATGGGATGCCACAACCTCCACAAACCAAATTGTCTCTCACATGCATTTACATTCAGCCCCTTCTAACTTTACAATGCTCTGTTTCCTAATAAACTTTTGCGGTGTTTGGAATCCATTAGAAGCAATATCCTTCTTTTACAAAGCATCCTGGCTCACCAGTGGGAGAGGGGGAGGATGACTTTTAAAAAAGATTTGTGTACATAATTGACACAAATTGTGTAACTGTACCACATTGGTGTGTTGAAAAGTAGGAGGAATAACACATGGTTGAGTTAAAAGTTACACAAACTTTGTTGTCCTTAACTAAACACAAACAACACAGGTTGCAATGTTTTCAACACATTTTTAAGAGTATGAAATGATTCTCACACACCCCAATAGCTGTTTTTATGGCTTTTAGCAAAGTCTCTTTAAGACAATTCATGTCACTCGGCGGCCATCTTTGAAACGCCTCTCAAGCATCCAAGTGCAGCTCCTATCTCTTTGTATTGGGAAACATAAAATTCTTGCAAACTGTTCACTAAGCTTACGATTAAGTTTCATATTTGAAATCAACAATCAAATATGACAACATCTGTATAATAAATGTTGTTTCTTTTGCTTAAATAGTGTTATATAGAAGAGCTTATTTCTCAGGTGAGTCCTAGGTACATTGCATCTCGGAATGCTGACTGTTTCTATAGCAACCGGAACTTTTAACAGCAGATGCGGTGAGGCGCTGACTTTATAGATTAGCGATTGGCTACTTTATTAAAAAGGAGGGCTTCCAGCAATTAATCGAACATTGCGCAAATTAAACAAAAACCAAAAACATTATTTACTCTTCTCCCGTGACTTATGTCTTCCACCATGCTTAACGCACCGTATACGCAAGCTTTTACATTTTTGGTGTAATCAGCCTTGTTTACATCCGGGTGAAAGCATGAGCATGTGAGCAATCTGCAGCTGTTAGCGTCTAGCAGAAAGCATACACTTACCCACTAATAATTTCTAAAATGGTGGAAGACGTAAGTCGTAGAACAAGAATAGTTGAGTAAATTATGTTATATTTGTTTTCATTGCCAAAAAAAAAGTATTCTCCTATTGTCACAAAACTGCAGTGCCACTGATGTCACATGGGCGTTTTTACCATGTTTCTGAATCTGGGATCATTTCAGTTGTATTGCTGTCTATGGAGGGACAGATAGATAGAGGGTGAGTAATTACTGACAAAATGTTGAAGAATGGATGAACTAACCCTTTAAGCACTGTATTTCTCACCATTCAAAACAATATACAAGTGACACATCTTGGGTATTCTATATTCTTTGCTTTTAGTCAATATCTGTTTTATTTCAGCTCATGTATTGTTAGTTTACTTTTGAAGCTAACAGCTAACTAGCACATCTCTGCACCTGCATGAGAGGAAATAACTCTCCTAACCAGCAAGTGTCAGTACTCAGTATTCATCATTTTATTTATTTGCAAATATTTGCAATTTAGAATGTTCAGTTAAGATGGAGAAATACAATTGGAAGAGCTTCCAACTTTATTGTTTGCTTGCTTTCATGTTTCTGTTACTTCACTTATCTGATCAGCCAATCAGAGTGATCTTACTATACAACAGCTCTGACCATGATTCAGATTTCTCAGTTGGCCAAAAAGCCACAGTGGTGACCAGTGCAGACAATGCAGAAAACACCACAAAAACTAGGCCGACAGATGCTCAATGAAGTTTAAAATTTACTGCTTCTCTTCCAAAAAGACAAAAAAAAAAAAAAACTTTTTTGAAAACTCAGTCTACACTCAATGGGCAATGTTTACAGACATTTTGTCCAATCAGATTCTGTCTATAATGAGACTGTCACTCATTCTAATACTTTTAATCTCTGTTGTCACTTTTATTGTGACTTCATAAGATTTATCACCAGCACTAAAGAAAAAGTGGGACACAGGAAGCACACGGGTGAATAGACTTAGTCACTGGGTTTTCTGTAGGACGTGCAGACCGTGTCTCAGTTTGTACTATCCCTAAGTCAGCGTCATGTCTGTCTTGTGGTGATGTGTAGGACTCAGAAGCACCTGATTGTTCTTGTCATATGATATAAGGCTATGGACTGCATTTACAGAACCACCAGAGCTTAAAGACAAAAAGCTGGAAGGCTGCCAGCACAGCGTGATTAAGCAGGGAGCTAGAGTACAACTGCTTAAGGAAGAAAACAACAGAGCACGTTCAACAATGTCACTTCCCGCCAAAGAATACCAACAAAGCCTCTTCCTTTCTGCATGCCCCCTTGCATGCGCCCTCACTTCCTGTTTTAGAGCATCGCCGGTGTTCAGACATGTGCCTGACGCACTAAACAACTCTCATCCGTCACAGCACATGCACATACAAATATGCACTAGTCTATAGCAATATTGTTATTGTTAAATCTATTAAAAATCAGCTTGGTCATTTAAATAAAATATAAATACTTCATGAATAAAAATGACAAAAGCATACAGGAATTACTAAAACTAAAATGAATACTACAAATATATAAATATATATTTATTAAAAGTAGTGAATATGTTGGAGTGCTGGGCAATGATTAATCATGATTAATCACATGCAAAAAAATATGAGTTTTTGTTTACATTAGATATGTGTATACTGTGTATGCTTATTATATATATAAAAAGACACACACTTTATATATTTTGCAAATATTACATGTATTTATTTATATTCATATAATTTATATTACATATTATAAGTATAAGTATGGTAATCGTAAGTATATTTTTTATAAACATATTTTTCTTATATATAGGCTACATATAGATGAATGTGGATTCATCATCGCCCAGCACTATTTGTTTGTGTTGACATACCGCATTCAAAAATGCAGCAACTATTTAGTAAACCCTCTTTATTTAGTAAACCCTCTTTCGTGTGAAAAACAAAGCGTGCGCCATTGTTATTTTTAGTGTTGTCCAATATTCTGAGTTCAGGGTGAGGCATCAACACAATAAGAATGTTCCACCAAGGCTAAGTCATCCATAAGTGTACTATTGTTCTAGAGTCTTCCTCTAAGGATCCCTCCCATCTCTGGGACTCGAGAGCAGCGTGCTTTGATGAGGGAAGGGTTTCTGCAGCTAATAAAAAGAAAAGAGAAAAGGAGAGCACCAGGGCTTGTGGGTAATTATGGCACAGGCGAGAGCGTTGGAGGGCCAGATGTGTGAGGAATGTTCTGGCTGGATCTGTCGACGGGGGAGGGGGTTAAGAATAGTCGACTCACCGTCTGCAAATTGTTACAGGGCTGTCGAGCCTCCAGCGTTCTACTGTGCGTTTTATAACGTTAAGCTGAATGTCAGCACCACAACCATAATATAGACGCGGAACAACCGTGAGTTATTTGCGACAACGGCGCCATTAAAAATCAATCAAAGGCGGAAGACATCACAATAACAGAACGCACTTAAGGATGCTTCACGTTTTGGAAAAGCGTTTTTAGTATGGGAATGCTATATCTACAATAAGCGCATAAACAAATAAGCTACTGGCTGATTGCTTTATCTCATGAATAGCAGAAAATCTAGCAAAGGCGAAAGACATCATAATGGCAGAACACACTTAAGTATGTTTTAAGTCTTTAAAAAGCACCTTAGCATGGGAATGATATATGTACAGTACAACTAACAAAAATAAGCAACTGGCTAATTCTTTTTTATCTCATCAGAGAAATGGCATTAAAAATGGAGTCAAGCAAATCAATTTGAAGTTTTATCTTATCTGTAAACAGTACCTTGGACACGAACCCCCACCGCTCATTCGCTCAGTGAGCCCATTAGTTATGTGCTGCTATGGTTGAGCAGTGCTCCAGAACAGCCTCTGTTTGTTCAGCTGTTTCAGGCCGGCCGCAGAAACCCTGGGAGGCTGTAGAGAATTCACAACCCCAACTCATCAAATGAGGAAGAATGAGAAAGATGAAGAGGAAGGATGAGAGCAGTGGAGCTCAAAGATAAGATGATGATGTCTTTTTTTTTAATCACAGACCCAGAGCAGCTACTTGCCTATGATCTAAGAAACCAAAATGCATTTGAGAAACACAGGCCATCCCCTATGGAGCAGATTCTGGCACGTGTTGGATATATAGCAGATTCATAATTTATACTTCAACCCCAAGGCCCTTTTAACATATTAGTGCTGGCATTCACAAAATACGATTAAGCCAGTTCCTCTAATTTGTTTGCAGTGCTGCATGAAAATTTAAATGCAATGAAAATTAATGTGTCCATTGGGTTTCAGCAAGTCCTCTTTGTAGTTGCAAACAGCCTAATGGTTTATACGTGTTACAGACGCTTTTGCTGTTAAATTCAAATACAAACGTAAACATAGAGGTTTCAAAGTTAAAGGGGTAGTTCACCCAAAAATTAAAACGCATAGTAATACGAATAGTAAAATGACCACAACATTTTTTACAGGCCATGAGACAGCAAAATTTCATTTAAAGTTATTATTTCATTGTTTTTTGCCATTTTACCAAACTTAAAAAAAAAACTTGTAATTTTTGTGGTATGGTGGCAGGAATATTATTCCACATGTCATCAAATTTAATAAAATTAATATTTAAAAAAAAAAGGTCTACATCTACAATAAATGAAATGTTGCACCAATTATTTTTCATAAGCTGATAATGGAAGATCAAATTATTTATTTATTTTTAATAATTTTTAATTGTTTGTTTATTAAATATGTGCATGTCTTTTGTACATCTGTTTGTAGTTTGACATTATGTCCAGACCAAAAAAAAAGTAGAATTTTGTTATACAGTCTATGCACTTATTAACTTTGATCACTTGCCTGATACAGTAAAAGCCAGTTTTAAGAAAGAGCCCTCTGTTTGACTGATGAATTTGAGTTTTGCACACTATTTCTGGTCTTGATGACAGATACATGTGTTTTCGTAAGTGCTAAATAGGCAATCTAGGTCCATAGCGCGCAGCGAAGAATGAGTCAGTGTGTCCAGTTGGTGTTGGCATTTATATGTGCTTCCCAAAGCGCTGAACATTTCCCCAGTCATCACCAAGGCCAGTGCACAGCCTTTACTCCATCCTGTTGTGTTCTGTCCTAAAGCGAGTGTGGCCTTACTTAAATGTCATGTCAGCAGCCTATACTTCCCCAAAACATTTCCTTGTGCAAACATACTGGAACGACTGACCCCAGATCAGGTAAAAACACCTGAAGTTTGATGTTATGCCGATCCACATGAGTGGCATATGGTGGTATCTAAAATACTATATATGCTGTTTTAAGCCGGATAATCTTAGATATTCATCCCACGTTGCATAAAGGCAGATGTGTGGGTTTCCTTGCGTAATGGATTTACAGAAAGAAAAAAAAAAGAACAAGTACAAGAAAATGGCGGGAAACTCACACTACACAGTTGTTTTGAGAGCCAAATCATTTATTGCCCTCGATTTGCAACGGGTTGAAATTTCAGCCTCGCTAAGCGGGGAAACTCGAACCAACGGTCCAGCTGTCCGCAGGCTGCCGTCCCACAGCACCTACCACCACACACGGTTCCCTCCCCTCTCTTATTCCATTCATACCCTCTGTCCCACAGAAGCAGGTGATCGATTGGAAGAACAGATCTAAACAAAACATGGTCCTGAGAGTTGAGCAGTTGCCCAGAACTCTGTTTCCCAAAAACTCTTCAGAACAGCCTAGTTGAGACATGTTAACCCCTTTAAACTAATCTGTCATCGTACAAAAACAGCCACGTTTGATACTACTACTTGTTGACTTCTTATCCAAGTTCTAATTGAAGTAGCAAACAAGTTACATACATATAATTGTACAACTTTGCACAATCCTAAATCACTAAAATGTTCTAGATTATCTAAATATGGCTATTGTCCAAATGCTCAGATTACTTAAAGTATTAGTAGTTCTCTCTCTCTCTAACAAGTTAAGATGATTTCTTTAATAATTTGCTCTTGCCTTAGTAAACTTCATTTATAATTCTGTATTAGTATCAAATACATCTAATTAAAGTGAAACATATGACTTAAGTGCTTACCACTGTGGAACAAGTTGACGTTGACCTGTGATGTGATCCAAGGCACTACAGTTCACTAACAACAAAAAGCCAAAGAGGCCAAGTTAAACCTGTCTGCAGATTTGTCATTTTTTCACAAGATTTGTATAGAATTTGAGTCACAGATTCTTGTTTAGACTGACTCACATCTGAAGTCACTCACTGGTGTTATTACAACAGCTCAAATGACAGAAATGACAACAGATGACAAGTATGACCCTTGTAAAAAAAAGAACGGAAGACAAAATAAACTCGAAAAGGACAGTCAGACAAAGTAGACGTGCGAAATGTGAAGTGTTAAAAACGTGAATCAGATAATGCACTTCTCAACAAATAAACTGCCTTTGAACTCGGCTACAAACCAAGAAATCCAACCGAGTGTGAAAGCACCATTATAAATGAGAGCAGAACAAATTTAGCCAAACGCTACTTGTGTTTGTCATCTGCTAAAGCTGTCATGACAAGTTTTGTATGCACATCTGTGCTTCAGCATCCGTTTCCTCTCTTGTGCAGCGCTGCGTATATGTCCTGTGGTAAACGTGCTATCAGACAATTGCTCCAATATGGTTACCATACAGCTGATATCAATCTCAATTATTAAAGTTTTTCTAATTATAGCGCTCATTTCGCACTGTCTCTTTCTATTCTTTTGCCATTGCGCATGAATGAATGCTAGGATATTACATTAAACGGTATGTGCAGACGTTTCCCTCTCTTTCTTTGTCATAAATACAGGTCTTTCTTTTGCTCTCTTTAGCTTTAGTATACTCGCCTCTTTTCCTCACAAAGGACTTGAGGCAGAGTAAGGCAGACAGTAGCTGCATTATCAGGCCGATGACTGGATGGCCCTTCCCTCTGTCACACATAGCGAATTAGGGACCTCGGATGGGACAATGAGGGATTGTCCTCTTTAAGTTCATAATCGTTCATGTCTCCATTAAAAGGCAGAAAGGCCAAAACAGAAGGACAGCAGGAACGGTCAGAGAAAGCAGAGAAATCTTACCTGGTAATCTGACTGAATTAAACTTCTTAAATGCTTGTTAATGCTGTGGAACACAAAAGATGACATTTTGAAAGTTAAAAATAGTTAAAACATGGTGTTAACAGATCATCTTTTGTGTTCTTGTGTGGTACTGTAATGAATGTGCGTCAAAGGTTAAAACAGAAGAAATCATTGAATAAAGTTGTTATTTTAGTTTTCTTTAAAAAGCATTAAAAAGTATTCTTGTAGCCTCATAACATTAAGGTGATGTCCTTACTGTCTCTCTGGGCCTTGAACAGTCAGTTGTGTTGCTGTCCATGCAGGTTCAGAAATATCCGGGATTTTATCAAATATCTGTCTTTCGAAGATGAACAAAGGTCTTACGGGTTTGAAACAACATGAGGGTTAGTGATCACTAACCCTTTAAGACCTCAAGGTCTTCATGGAGGCCACACTTTCTTGATGTTATGTTTTCTGTGGAGCTCAGCTCACTGCGAGACGAAGTGGACATCAAAGATGCACAAGCACCCTTTGAACCCTAAAATGACAAATGGGAAACTCTACGCATTGGTCCCCTCTTGGGACATGCCCGAAGTCCAAAAGATCAGAAGTTGAAGAGAAAGTCTGTATGTAAAGTGTTTGTGTCGGGCTATACTGGTTTGGAATGACATTAAGTTATGTAAATGATAATAGAATGATCATATTTAGGACTGGGTGAAGCAAGCTAGGGGTTCCCAATTACAGTCCCCCTGCTCTGCACATTTTGCACGTCTCTTATTTAACACACCTGAATGAGATTATCAAATCATTAGTTTAGTTCATGGATCTCTCTCCTAATGAGCTG
>JAUCMS010000031.1:13828491-13844152 GCA_032357445.1 Enteromius radiatus | reverse complement strand
TTCATTCAGGTGTGTTAAATAAGGGAGACATGCAAAATGTGCAGAGCAGGGGGTCCCCAGGACTGGAATTGGGAACCCCCGGTCTAGGCCACTGTTCTCAAACTCAATTCCTGGAGGGCCACAGCTCTGCACAGTTTAGCTCCAACCCTAATCAAACACACCTGATCAAGCTAATCAAGGTCTTCGGGATTACTAGACACTTCCAGCCAGGTGTGACTTGGAGCTGGTTGGAGCGAAACTGTGCAGAGCTGTGGCCCTCCAGGAACTGAGTTTGAGACCACTTTTCTAGGGTCTGGTAGAAAATTCTACTAATTAAGTATATTATACTTAGTACAAAATCTCCTCATAGGGAGTGTGGGAACATAACTGTCCTGTACTGGCCGGGCTGCTGGGTGGACAGGCTGGCGTGGGTTCTAATTGTACATGGTGCAGGGCAGGAACTGAAGAATAGGAGAGGAAATCGGCAGAGGAGGATGGGGGCCAGCAGATGTTTCAGCTTTGGGTTTTGGCTGGAAAGGGCAATTATGAGGCACTCTTAATGATGCTGGCAGCCGCCCCATAAACCTGGTTCAGTGGAAGAGCTGCTCATTAGGGTGACCCACCAAAAAACACTGCAACCTGTCCAAACTCTTCCATGTCTCGCCAAGCCAACCAAACACGCCAATGTCACTGCTACAGGAAGTGCAGCTGCAAGAGTTGGGAACTGTACGGGTCCCATGGACCCCCCAAAAAATAAAAAAATATGCAACCGACTTTGTTTGAGCCTGTGGATCTAAGGTAGCAGTAAAGCGCTCTAGATGGCGAGCGAGCGCGGTAATGATGTAGGTTTTCCATTATGCAGGTTTGTGCGCAAGCTGCTGAACCAGACTACAGAGAAAATGATAAACGGAGAAAAGGGAGAGGTGGCTTTGGGGGGTGTTGGGGAACTGGGCACATTAAATACTGCGTTAAGAGCCCAATATAAGACATCCTGTAATTTACACAACTGACTTTCCCACTCGTTCATACATATTAACTTCACCGGGTGCCATAAATCTGTTTAACGACCGCAAGGCCCAGCACCGACATGGCTACCTCTACAAGGGGCTCCGGCCTCGGTGACGGCAGGCAGACTGCGACATGTTCCCTGGCGAAGGGGTTTACGAGAGAGCTCCCCCATTCTCGTGCACCTTGGCACGGCTAGACCTCAGACCTGTCTTTCTAGGCGAAACCGCTGGCACACAAGAGCGCTTGGCACAGGCCCTGCTATTGAGTTTTCATGAAAGTAGGTCACTGCAAAGCTCCTGTCGAAGCTTTAGAGCATGAGGAAAGGAAAATAAATGAGAAGATGAATGAGAAGAGGATAGAAAGAAGATACCAGCCACTTCCTGTCTAGCAGAATGAGAGGACACAGAGGGACAGGAAGTTAAGTGACCATATGTTGCCATTGTTTTGGTTTGGTATAAGAACATGCTGTGTTTGGCAGTTTTATTGTACCTACGATTGATTTATCCTACAAAGTTCAATTTAAAATGTTAGAGCTCAAGTACATGAGGTTTATGTTAAGGCTCATCATGAACTGATTTTGACATGGAAAGGTCAAACCTGTTGAAAACGTAAAAATCTCAGTCAAATGATTCAGCCGCAGCTGATGCATGTGTGTCACACATGTTCAAAAAACTGGAAATAAAAACAGCAGAAAGGTGCTATAGATCTGTGAAATCATTTTCATCCTTAATTCATCTTAGCACATACGTCTCTCTCTACTGCTGGACTTACCAGACACTTCATTTTCCATGTGTTTGATCTCACACTCTGTAGATTTGACAGATTAGTTTGGTTATGGAACTTTTAGGATCATTCGCTCCATCTGAGTGAAGCAGATTATTTTAAAACGTCTCGTTTCTGTCCGTCACACATCTGGTCATCCTCCAATTTCCCACAATCCCCTTGTGTTGTCTCAGGTACCACATGGAATGGCATAGATGGATGACATTTTAACCAACTGGATAGGCTGGAGCGGATATTTTGAGGGGAAAAACTGCAGAATTATGTGAAACGGATTTACACATGGTAAAATGAAATAGAAAAGATATGAAAATTCTAACTGATACCAATAATTAACTATTACTTATTAGCTAAATAAAATTAGCAATTTTAAAGACTACAAGTGAATTTAGGTATTATATATTATATATTGTACATTGTTGTGTACAGTATGAAAAATTAATATTAATTTTTGATTGGATAAAGATTACTTTTAAAAGTGTTATAAAGTATTAGCATTAAAGGATTAGTTTTCTTACAGAATAAAAATTTCTATATAATTTCCTCACCCCACTCTCATCCATCATGACTTTCTTTTTTCAGTTGAAAAGAAATTAAGTTTTTGGAGGCAAATATAAAGTAATTTGTCTCCATATAGTGGGCTTCAGTGGGACCGAATGCACTGAAGGTCTTATCTAGTGGTCGGTTATTTTCTAAAAAGGCAATATACATTATACATTTTCATACTTTTCATCCTCAAATGATCATCTTGCACTAGCTCTGCTATGTGCGTCCACAGCATCACAATTACATTTGTTGGCGAAGTACTGGCCCAGTGTTTACAAAGCGAACATGCAAAGAGTAAATCGAACGCCCTCTACAAAAACAAAAAAGGTAAAGCAATGATATCGGATGATCGTGAAATTGGAGGAAAATAAATAAAGTGATAGGCCACTTTAAACAACTAAGCACTTTAGACAACTATTCCACTTACCAACTATGCAGCTATGCAAGTACAGTTCATGTCAGCTAATTCTCATTAATGTATAACTACATGTACTACTAACTCTCAGAGAAGACTATTAGGTTAGGGTTAGTAGAAAAGGTTGACAAAGTTCCTCATAGTATGTCATATGTTGTGAATCAATTAAAATAAAGTGTTAGAAGATATTAAGCAGACAGTGATGACAGCTAGTTGACATGTAGTTGCAAAGTTAATTAATGTTAGTAGAATGTCCCTAAAGTGGACTATCAAAATAAAGTGTTACCAATAAACCAACCTCCAAAAAACAAGGAAAAAAGTGTAAATGTAAATAATGGTTATTATTTCAGATGGGCAGCTTTCTGTGGAGTTCACTCTGTAGATTCCATATGGGCGTTCTAATAAAGCATATACAGGGGGGCAAAAAGTATTTATTCAGCCTCCAATTATGCAAGTTCTCCCACTTAAAAAGATGAGAGAGGCCTGTAAATTTCATCATAGGTATACCTCAACTATGAGAGACAAAATAAGAAAAAAAATCTAGGGAGAACTTGCACAATTGGTGGCTGACTAAATACTTTTTTGCCCCACTGTATGAATTAAATGATCTAATTACAGTAAAATGAGATTACTGTATCGGATAGAGGACATCAGGACGTTTCTCCCCAAGTCTCTTTTCAAATATGTGAAGCCAGATGGGAAAGGAGAAAAACACTGTTTTTACATGACAGATCTAAAGTCTTGGATTTCAAAGAACACACACACTAACAGGTGTGTTAGATCATATTGTGGAGAGATTCAATTATACGCTGCGTGCGTATGCACACACAGACACGTGTGAACATTCAACATGCTGGACGTCCTGGCGATAGTTTTTCCGCATATTTGCATGTACTGTATTTTAAGCGAGGAATATTTTTTGGGCAATCCGAATTTCATCTGTCTTTCAGTTCAGCTGAAACGCAAAACAAACAAAAGCAAAATTCACGCTTGTCCTCACGTGAAACTACTCATATCTGTATTCAAACATAAAAATAATCGCTTCCTCATCTGCAGCACCCGAACGTATCAAAACAGTGCTAGGGCACTGTCAATGATGCTGCATAACTTAAAATAGAACTTGTATCAAAATCCCCTAAATCAGGTGTGAGTTTTGAATGATAGTAGGTGTTTTTTACAGTACGCCTCATCTGAAAATGTACCAAAGAAGTGGAAACCAGATTTGTGTGCAAGAGAAAAACATTAAGCAACTCTTTTAACCACTATTTGACTAATAAGCTAAATTTAACATAAGCTGTATAAAGCATCACCTTCTCAGCATTCAAAACACATATTCATCAGTATAGAGGGAGTATAAAAAGAAGAAGGGAAAGAAGAAGTGGATAGAAGGCAGTGCACTTGATAAAAGGAAGTGAGAGTGTTTTAGTGCAACATCTGCTCCTCCTGTGGGCTGTTTCTCGGCGAGCCGTTCTGTTTGTCTACGGGTCAAAAACGGCCAAAAAATACAAACACCAACAAAGGCACTCACGGACATGTGGACACATAGAAAGCAGAGTTAATAAGTAAACAGGCAGCGCTCCGTATCTGATTTGGCATGGACGGAGTCGTCTCGCTGAGAATAACAAAGGGGAGTGACAAAAATCAATGTTATCTTTTCATTTGCAAGGGAGAAGGCAAGAAGCACAGAGGGCCCACGTCAAGAAAGGAAGCGAGGGAGAGAAAGCCCCCTTTTTGACTGCTTCAAACCCACATACATCTCCCCTGCTTAGCTCACCCTCCCTTCTCTTGGCAACTCAAATCCTACACAAAGAATTCCAGCGTTCAGCCAAAGGTAAAAAACCCTGAGTTAAGCTCCGCCTCCAGGTCTGATAGATGTTTGTTCCTGGAAACATGATAGATTCAACTTGTTTGTTATAAAAAATTATCTAGATAAAGTATTGATGCTATTTGTAGTAAAACTCAAATAATTAGTTTGAATTAGTACAGTTGCTGGTGACATCTTTGAGATATGTCAAATGTGATTTAGCATAGTTGCGGTGCTACAAGGGGCTTTTTTACCATGTGGGTGTCCTTATTAGTAGTCCAAAGATGCTCTCTGAATCCTTCAGTGCTTTGTTGTTCTACATACGCGCTCTCTTTAGCTCTGTTCAAAAACCTAGCGAGCTGTGCCTTGCTGTCTACTGCATGCAGCTGCCTACTTAGGCAGCAAATTAAATGGAAATGAAGTTAGCATGTTGCTAAGCTAACAAACACAATAAAAGCATGAGACAAAAAGTCATTAATTTCTAACAGAGACACTGCCCGAATTCGAATTTAAATCTGTGTTTAAAACTTTTCATCTTGTGAGACTAAACAATATTCCTCCAGATTTCCTACAAAGAACTGGCAGCTAATTGTCCCAGATGGATAGCTATTCATGCATACATGCCAATGGTCATAATTGTGAAATGGTCTTGATTTCACGCTCCTTGACAGAAACAGCGACTTTATGAACAAACTCTCAATTTACACATAAAATACAAAATGTACACAGACATTTGGTTTAAAAAAAAAAAAAACTAAACAACAACAACACAAAACAGCATATGCTGTTTAAGTAGGTTTTGAAGTAGGAATGCTGGTTTAAGATGGTTTAAGCTGGTCCTTAGCTGGTGATCTGACCATTTTAGGACCAGCACATGACTAGTTAAGGACCAGCTCAAACCAGCATCTTAGCTTGGAAACCTACTTGTCCAGAATATACTGGGTTTTTTCAACGGGGCTATGACATCACCACTGCTTTTATCTGTATCTTTCGTTATTGAATACTGTACAAAGACTGACATTTTCCAGACTTTTCAGGGTTTTGTAAGAGGTTAACTTAAGCTGATCCATCTGTTTGGACTACATCAAGAGAACGGACATGCAGACAGGGCCCAAAACACCCACGCTACATGACACACACACACAAAACATACACACAGCATGGCAGCATAGTGAAGTGCTACAACTGGACTTCTCGCTCATCACCCGCTTTCATCTTGGCACTGGCAGAACTGTTTATTTTCGACGAGAGCCCACATTTGTGTCTGGTCTGGCCACTTCAGAACGACTGATGCATGCTCTTTACCGCTCTCTCCAGCACTGCGGCTGAGCTGGGCCAAAGCCACAGGCGTGCAGAAGAATCTGATAGTCGTGGAACCCGCTCTGCTCTCGCTCCGGGCTGGAATGCATTTCTGCAGCACTGCACTTTTCACCATATCAGGGGAATGATTGGAGGTCCCCACCAGAGCGATCAACTTCCATGTTAACCCAGACAACCAAACCACCCACTCACCACCACACACACAAACACTACTGGACAAACCTCAGCAGACTGAGTGCGTGCTCAAAACAAATGATTCACGTGCAGAAAATGTTCGGGGTTTCACTTCCTCAAATTCTGGTGTTCTAACATTTCAAGAAATCTCAGTCAGTTTAGCTATAGGAAACGCACAGACATATTTACACACACATACTAATTACACTTCAGTACACAGTCCAGAATTACATATTATCTTTCGAAGCCTGATCTTTTCAATGCTCTAGTTTGCTAATCTAGTTCACAAAAGCAGCCTGAGTGATTTGTTGTTGCATAAATAGCAACACAACTGAAATGATCTAGGTTCAGAAACTTAGTAAATACATCTGTAAAAGAGTCCATGTGACTTCCGTATGGATCATGTTTAAGTTACTTTAAATTGGGACCAAAGTTTTCAAAAAGTTGTTAAAACTTCAAAAAGAACAACATTACTGTAGTTACATGGGAAAGAGCAACCAGAACATTATTCAAAATACCTCCTTTTGTGCTTAAGCAAAGAAAGCAGATGCACTTGTAATGATGTGTGGTTCTGTGAACTATTTCTTTTAGACAACAACCAGATTTTGCAGACACATTCATTTTGTGCTATCAGCCTTTCATCTGAGATTGTAAACTGTGGGAGGGTGAACAAAGCAAATGCACAACCTAGATTGTGATTGCAAGCCCAGATTATCATTGTGTGAAGAAATGTAGACTAGACTGAAAAAGGAAATTATGATTCTGCATATGTATGAAGCATGTGGTCTACAATAGGATTCAAATGGGGTGTGTTTTTAATTAAATGTACATTTAGAAACGGTATGTGCATGTGGAAAGAGAGTTATAAAACATAAAATCCGCAAAGTTTGAGATCACAAACATCAAAATGTCAGACTTATCATTTATATGGAAAGCCAAAAGCTCTTTATGCCTCACTTGATGGTCTACAAAGAGAGATATCCCCCCTAAATCTCATCTGGGAACTGTTACATCGCCCCCTGCTGGATAAACTGCTACTTTCTTTGTTTTCAAGCTCTTTTTTTCTACAGGTAAACTTTTGTCAGTCTCTCAGACATACTTAAAACACTTGTATATGTCTCATACTGGTTAGGCACACAACCTTTGTCCTGTCAAGAGTTCCTTTCACATAATTTAGTAAACAGCCTCAAGACAGCCCGTGACAATAATTTGTCAGCTATGAAACAAAACGTTCTCAAAAATATGATGTATGACTTCTTCCACATTTTACAGCTCTTCACACAGACTATTAAATATCTCAATGAGACAGGTAGAGGACACATGGAGCGTCCGGAACGTTAGATAAGAAATGGATTGCATTTGGAGCATGGTTTTGTCATTTGCACTGCTTTTCTCTGTATCTAGCCATCTCTCTTTTCCCCTGAAGGTGAATGGGGGAATATAAGAGAACCTGAAACCACAAACGTGCACCACACCCCTATTTAACTCCACACATCCTCATTTAGTTTTTTCAAGCATAAAGGGGCAATAATCTCAGCTATATCAGAATCGTTGTAAAGATATGGGCAAGGGTAATACACTGCTGTATTTTTCTCTGAAAGACATCAATGCAAAACTTAGAATTGCCCCTAAGCTGTACATCAAACCTCACACATACACATTTCATAGTTACCTTCAAAGCATGTAAAACATGCAGTCATGTATGTCTATGTATCTACTTGAATACTTGAAACTGTCATTGACTATAACTTGTATTAAATGTATTAATTCCGTATATATGTATTAAAACTATTAATACCGTATGCATCTGTGCTGAAATAAATGTATGTAAAAAACATGCTAAATGAAGAGCAGGATTCTCCGCAGTGTGTCTCCAAACTTCCACTCCAGTTTTTTAAAAACAGAAGGCATATTGGAATATTTGGCAAATTTGTTTTTCAAGAGCATATAGACTTTCCTTAGCGGCACTTATTTCATTGACTTCACGAGTTGTCTGATGGCGGGGATTCCCCGGCACTCCATTGTCATGAGATGGTAATCACTGTGGGAGCTGCATACCAGTGTAAATTTGAGTGAACCTATATGTACTTAAAAACATTTTGTTTTGGTTTTCTCTCTATTAGAACAAAAATGCATTCAATGCAAAACTGCACTGAGTATCGAATGCTGTGTTTAAGACTAGTATGCAGTATGGTAGGCAGTATGGATAGAATCCAGGCCCTGGCTCTCGTTTCAGCTCGTAAATCTCTACAGCCAGTTCTGTGCAGCCGCTGAAGGTAATCTTATTGTAAAATATTTTAAAGTCCCAAATTACGTCCAGTTAAAGGCAGATCTCACACCAAGTTTTACATGCACTTCAGCACGAAACTGTTGGAACGTATAAAGATGCTCAGTCTGTTCCAAATCTTTTTCTCGCTTTTACAAAGAAACATTATCACTGGCAAGCATGGTGGAAAAGAAAAAGAAAAAAAGCTTTTGTTACAAGCAAACATTCTGGCTTGTTCACTTGTCAATCAGCAAGTCGGTCTGACGAAATAATGGATGAGCTGTAATGAATTGACTGGAGATTCCCCAGCGGTTTTAAGAAGGCTTGTGCTTACTGGTTTGATGGCCTGATTGCCAAGAGAACAATAGGTAGAAGAGAACACTACCTGATAAGGAAGTGAGAGGCGCTGCTGTGATTTGTTTTTCCCAGCATGCTCGGAGTGCGTCCCATTCAGGTATGGTGACTCATCAAGTGCTCAGAACTGAGACAAAGTTTGTGTCAGGCAAACAGCCACAACAAAACACAAAGGGCTGGCGAAAGAAAGCGACAGGGACAAACACTGTGCGTCTTCAAACAAACGACTCAACGTGTACACCAAGCTGACGTACGGTCTGAAACTTTCGTGTTACTTACCACAAATCCTACTTAACCGTCGAACATCTAACCTCACATTTTACTATACTGTGTAATCACAAAACCTACGCACAAGCGGGCTACACTTCAGTCGTGTTGAAAGGGTGCACCGATGAGATAATGGCCGCGGTCTTATCTGACCAAACACAAGAATGGTTATACCACCCTCATTACGACTCCTCTGATCTCACACCTGCTCCAGACATCCATAAATTCTCCCATATACAGCTCAGCTATTTTGCTTTGGGTAAAAGGAAACAGCGTTTTTATGAATGCTAACTAAGTAACAAAACACAGGCCTCCTGGATTCACTTGTTGATCTAAATATAGAGTTCATGTTGTGCGTACATGTAACTTTTGAAAGTGTACTAAACATTTTTTATCCATCTGGATGTGATCGTTGGTACACAATATAAGGAAATAAACTCTGGATTGAGTCAAATGTGAGACTACGGATATTTTGAGATGTTATCGAAAGGTTTTGGCTAGCGAATGACATTTTTTTTATTTGCTTTTTACAAATTGATGCGCGCTTCTTTATCTTTCGTGGTTGCATTCCTGTAAACCTTATCAAGAAATCATGATTCATCATTGCAGCAACTTTTATCACACTATCCACAGACACAAACATCTCAAATCCAACCAAACAGGACCGAAAAGGTCTTGATCCCTTTTAATGGAGGCAACAGACCCTCCTTGTCCAGACCGTAGATACTAGATAGGACAGATTCAGTGTCTAGTGTTAGATCGGTCACGTATACTTTGAACGCGACGCAGACTGTGCAAACGGGCAGGTTACGGTGAATCCAGATGGGCCTGAGGGTTGGGGGCGAGGGGTCGAGGGAAAGACACGGCAGAGATATACGCAGACCTGAGCGATCTCAAAACCGGGTGGTCTGTTATATGGCTGAGGAATGTGAGGATCGCAAAAAGAACAGACGCTCAGGAAAACTGAGGAGCCCACATCAAACGTGATGACCAGGAGGGCCGAATGTAGAGGTGACCCGATACAGCGTGTGTGCGTCTGTGTGTACTACCAAGAATATGTTGGTCGCACGCTGCTCAAGCTGCTGTTGGTTGGAACACAGCAGCCATTCTCAGATCTGTTACAGGGTCCCACGGGAAGAAAGAGCCACCCACCCACGGTGCCACTGTCAAGAGCATCAGCCCGCTATCTTCTTAAGTACAAACATATGACCACCAATATCTGACCCTAATATGACCCACATGCTCCGAGTCGCAATGAACCAAATAAATGTCTGAAAACCTGCTAAATATTTCTCTAGACGTCTATGATATCAGGTAGATGCCCATAACTTGCTTAGCAATGCTCTGCCATGATTAAGATAAATAAACAGATCACCCAAAAATGAAAATTGTCATAATTTTCTCATTCTAATGTCATTCCAAACCTGTTTCTTTCTTACACAGAAGAACGTGTTTTAAAGAATTCTGGGGAACCAAACAGTTGACGTGTGTCTTCAATAGTAAAGAAAGAAATACTATGAAAGTCAATAGGGGCCATAAACATGAGGGTGAGTAAATGATAAACTATCCCTTTAGGTTGAAATAAAAGAAAAGTACTATAACAGATAATACACGCTAATGTCAACATGTAGCTTCATTTGTCTACAACAAATTTATCCTTATATTCCTCTCATAAAATCACCAACACTAACCCTAACCACCAGCAGCTTTAACAGTGGTAAAAAATATTTTTCATCTGTATTTTGTCTTTGTTTTCAGTAAAAACAGCTTTAAATCAAGATAATTTTAATATGTAGATAAGAGTTTTCTGGAAAACCTTCCTCTTTTTTACCCTATTATCTTTTTGTTTTGAGTTTAAACTTGGCTTAATTGTTGGCTATGTTTAGAATAAAAGAGTAATGATGTTTGAAAAAAAAATTATTACAAATATTTTAGCTTCTGAAAATCATCTTACACATTGTATTTATCTTGTTTTAATTGTTGCTTAGTTTGGAAAACATGACACAATTCTGAGTTAAACAATGATTTTTTTTTTATAGCTCTTTGCCCTGCCTGTCAACTCAGCCTAGTTTCCTTTCATTCTCATCTGGGTGAAAATAAGATGAGTGACATCTCAGAAGAGCAAGAACAAACATGAATATGAAGGTGTAGCAAGCTTATTAATATGTCAGTTGGTGTGTGTGTGTGTTTACAAGTCAATTTATCAATGACAAAATAAAAGCCCAAAAAAAGAGTGAGCATGAGCCATCTGAAAAGAGTTTTCCCACTGTTACATCATAATATAGTTGGGCTTAGCTCTCTCTGTCTGGTGACAAGCTGTCAGCCAATCAAATCCAGCTGGAAAGCATCTCATTGGCTGGTAAGCTTCACAGCGATTGGCAGGCAAATGTAAAGACCTGTTTCAGAGCCTTAGTTACAGAAACAAAACAACATTTCTGTTATTGTCGTAATGATCTACAATGAGTAGATCAGTTGGCTTTCGCACAACTTAACGATATCCATTTTAACGATAAACAGATGAAGCGATTATACAGTACTTGGGTTAATTGTGTCATTTCAATGAAAAAGTTCAGAACATATTGACAGCTGTGGTTCATTCACATGGAAGAAATCACAACCTCGCCAGTCCCATGAGCACACACACAAAGGCCTATAAAAAACCTATATGACTTTGCACCTAAATATGTGCATGTTTCAAAACGTTTTGGTTTTGTAGTCCCTGTGAGTATTAAGCAAGAGCCACACTGCACAATTTTTGTCTGTCCAAGACAAAAGATTTGCATCATGATTTCTGTGATCGTGGCTCGTAATTGATGGTACTATGTCGTAAAGTTTAAAGAAAGTTGTTGTCATAGTCTTGCAACCAAAGATATATCTTACAAGTTTTATGACAGTGTCAAAAATTTCATCTCTCAGTATGTTTGCCGCCACAACCTACATTTGCTCACCAACTAATAAAAATGCATCATGAAATCAACGCAAAATGGCGTTAAAACATAAAACTGCAAGCACTTATGAAAAGACCAAAATGTGATTCATCATGCTTTTTTTGTTTACCACTAGCGGATGCTGATGACGTTATTATTATTCCATAAAAGCATGCATTATAGAGTCAATAGGTATCATCACTGTACATTCTACATGCATGTCATATTAGACCAATATATCACTGAGTGTGATCGCAATGATCTCATTGGATTGCAAAATCATGCAGTGGGTAGAAGGCTTTACTCATGCAAAATAACTGTAATCAGCTGTTTAAATGCAACTGATAAATGAGATGATGCACAACAAGTTGCTCAGCTAAAAACAGAGTGACAGCAAAAAAGACCTGGTCTTGAGGGAAAACAAACTCAAACTTGCTTCTGGTCCAAAAAAAACATGCCAAATGCAAGCATGGTCTTTTTTTTTACTGAACTAAATCATGCTTTTTACAATCTGAAACTTTTTATAGAAACCCAAATGAGCATCTCGCTTGAGCTCCTGTGGCTCCAGTGCGTTTTACAGGTCCACAGAGTCAATGAGCCCATTGGGATTACTATGTTCAGAGAGGAAAACCACCTTGACCGCAAGAGATTCAGCAAGATGTACAGGAGCGAATGAAGACCAACCCCCTCTACGAGTAGAGATGATTTTCGAATAGTAGCTTTATGTTGCATTATATTGTAGGGACGTGCAAAACTACAGATCTCTGAAATTTGGTGGTTTGCGTGAATGACTAACTTAGTACTCAGTAGTAATGATGCATTCACATCATGTCGGAATTACTGTATTTAAAAGTTTCATGCTTGTAAAAACCCATTTGCGCCTGCGTCAACCTTGTAATTAAAGGTTAGAAATTCAATTTCAACTTCGACTTCGACTACGTGACCGCTGTGATGTCATGTTTAAACAACCAATATGGTGGCAACTTGAGCAGTAAAATAAATACTTGGTATGCTTTCTGTGTCCTCGTTCAATATTTTCCTAGCATTACGACGTGACATGAGGACACGGCACAAGGTGCTCTGATTTCAATCACAACGTAACAGTCAAAGACTGTATGTGTGTGCTTTAAAGGAAGGTCACTGAAGCACTGCTACAAAAGAATTAAAATAAGAATTAGCTAAACAGTCAACCACTATGACCCATCCCTATATATTGTGCCTGTTTGGTGTATGAACTTTTATTAACACCCATTAAGGACAAAGCCAGTGTTTATACACAAACACACATGACTTGGAGATTAGATCATAAATGACCCCACCTTTAGAGTCCATAATGCACCTCTGCAGTCAGTCGTCATCCAGCAAACATTTCTTAAAATAAACCTCATCTTTTTCACAGCTAGACGCACTTTGACACATTTTCTCTCTCCATGGCTCTCGTGTGAGGAACGGAAATTTCACTGCTTTTTTTGAAAGCCTCAAATGGCCACTTTAACACCGACCGAGCAGTTGAAAAAACAGAGGTAGTGAAACGTCTCACATATTTCATAATCAGATGTAATATGCACACACACCTGCAATAACACGGTTCCCACTGTATCGTACACCCCAGCGGTGTGCTCTTACACCAAACAGCCCAGCCAAGACCGCTATACCGTAACTCTGTCCCCAGGCCTCATCGTCGCTCGCCACCTCGCTCTGCATTCCTGGACACAGCTCAAATCTGGATTAAATCAAGATCAGACCACTGTAATGAAATCATACAGAAAAGAAGCGTGAGGGTTTATACACAGTCGCTCGTTTTAGTAAATAATCACTTCAGCTAATGCTAGTTTAGAGTTCAAATCATAAAGGGCTGGTTTGGATGGAAACAAATGCATAGATCTCACAACTGCCAGCTGTTCACCTTAATACCTTATTAAAACCCCACACACACTTAAAACTTGGTTACTAATCATAAAGTTTGTACAGCCAGCAGCTGCTTTGAAGGAGACGCCCATCCGTAGTTCATTAAGAACATAACCGATACCTTTATCTTTATTATAGTAATATATTTGCGCTAATCTAGCTCCACTGAACCGAACGAAAAACTAATGACTTCCTGCAGTTCAATCGATAAATGATCTGCAAGTATATGGGAAAAATAAATAGTAAACTGATATTTTCTACATGACCTTTTGACTATCAAAGAAAACATACCGGTACAGCTGTTTGGTACCAACCGTTTGGATAGCCTCGAGCGGAACAAGCAAATCTGTTACCTGCTCTTACATGCACAGTTGCTCAACTTAAAGGGTTAGGATTAATGTCTTATGGCTTGAATCTGTCATTAGGACAGAAAAAATGGTGTGTGACGGGAACTTTGAGAGACTTGGAGAAATGTTTCGGAAAATGGAGACAAAAACAAAGATTAAGCCTACTGAGGCAAGATTTACTTTTGGGTTCTATGGCATCAAGTTGTACCAAATACTCAAATTCCCACTTCAAAGGCCGAAGTTGGGGGTGGATTTGTTCTTCAGAAATAAACTGGGTCCTTTGGCAGCCTTATGGAGCTTGTTAGGGATGTTAGGCAGAATGAGGCCAAGGACTCTGTGGCCATCAAGTGCCTGGCAAACTACCTAACCATGCCATCATGCTGAGCCAAACCAACTACGGAAAAGTCCAGATAGAGAGGGTTTGACATGTAATGGGAAGACGCACACAACAGTGATGGAGGTGTAGGTATGAGACGGAAGAAAGCTGAGAGGCCTGGCTCTCCACCCCTGCCTGGGGTCTGGACCGCAGGATGAGCGGCAGCTATTCATTTTAATAACTGCACTTATTTTCTTCCCTGCCAGGAGCCATTACCATAATTCACACTTTCTGCACAGTACCTGGAGAGCTTTAGTGTGGTTTACAAGTTTTGGATTCAAAAAAAGTCTGGAAAAGTCTGAAACAGTGCAAGGAAGAGCGAAATGAACCAACAGTGTTACGCCCTTTTTAGAGTAGCCACACACCAAACAGACACATGAAGGATTTAGTTCAACCCAAAAAATATGTACTCGAGTCAGTCCAAATCTGTATAATTTTCTTTAGTAGATGTGTAAATGACATAGAGATCCTTGTTCAAATTACAATGAACATGCACTTTTAGAGTACAGAAAGCATGCAACTTATGCAACTTGGTCTCATGGGATAAACGTATACCTGGGGACACTTTCTAGCGAGACACAAAATATGTACCAATAAGTACATATCATTGCAGTTTCCAAAACTAATAAACACTAGAGGAAGTAAAACTGACGACTTTTATTCCTTTTCACACAAATTTACAGTTGATTAATAAAGTGTACTTTTCACAAAATTACTTGAAGAATATCATGTTATGACTTCAAAACAATATTAATATGCTATGATATTTGAAAACTGAATGTTAGCATCACACATATCCAGTTTCATATCTATGGTTTTTTTTATAGACGGTAGGTTTGTTCGGTTGCTCAGGGAGCACAGAGACATACTTGAGAGGCGTGGAGCTCTGGTTTGAATCCTGGGTAACTACGGTTCGACATTTAAATCTGCATAAAATTTAGCTGAAATGGCAAATTTGTTTTTATATTAGTTTCTTTTGAAAACGGCAGTGATATGTAGGATACTTATTGGTAAGTTTTCCGCGTCTCACTAAAATGTGCCCCCAGGTACGTTTATGCCATAACACCAGGTTGGCTTTATTTCAAGTCCTCTTAAAGATGTATGATAACGTTGATTGTAGTGCTGGGCAATGATTAATCGCGATTAATCGCATCCAAAATAAAAGTTTTTCTTTACATAATATATTTGTA
>JAUCMS010000031.1:13777211-13788998 GCA_032357445.1 Enteromius radiatus | reverse complement strand
ACATTTTGGTTTTCCAGTGGAGTACAGGAATGGAATTTGTGTCGTAGACAAAGCGCACACTATCTGTCGTAACTGTTTCACGAAAAACTGCACGCGTCAGCAGGGTGTAAGCAGCGCCTGAGTGGTGCGCAGCGTTTGTGCTTTCATACTGGCAGAGTTTGCCGTGCACAGCTGAACCACGGCTTGTACTGCAGTAGACTATAGACAAACAGGTTATTTCTGTCGTATTTTCTGACGCTTTGTTCTGCTCCTGCATCGCGCTGCCGCGCAGCTCCTGCGTGCTGTGTGAAAGCACTCATCCGTTAACATGAGGCTGAAAAAATACGTGCTGCTCACGCCCTGCTGACGCGTGCTGAAACCGGCGTATGCAAGGGCATCTCCGGAGACATCACCCCAACATTGATATCACTGGCACACGTAAGAAGCCTCAAAAACAGGAAACCTTTCCTACTGCCTTTAGAATGAAACTACAAGCTAATGACGAGCGTGCTCAAACAATCACGAAGGCAATAGGTGTTTTCATGGCAATAGATATATTTTCATGGCGAACCGAACCGTGGCTCCAAAACCATGAACTCGAACCGAATCGTGCCTTTGGTGTATCGTTACACCCCTAATAAGGTGGTTGTAGTTGTGTGGTCAGAATGTGTGAAAACAACCAGCCTATAATAGGAAAAAAACCCACTCACTCATCTCTCAAAACAAGCGATTCCAGATTTTCTTATGAGAAAACTTTTGTTCATGTAGAAAACAAACAATTTGCCTCCTCTGAGTCATCCTACAGCACCATTTTGGAGTTTTACCCACTGAATATAAACAGTGTATGCTGTTCAGTGTCAGCTGCACCACACGGATATGTTGTGTTCATTCAAATCAAAATGTAAATAATCATAGAAAATGTACCCCAGCTGACACAGAACAGGATAGGCTGTTAATGTTCAGTGGATACTCTTCAAAATGGTGCGATAGGATGACTCGGAGGAGACAAATTGTTGAAAAAGCTTTTTGCTTGCAAAAAGTATTCTCGTATCTTCATAAAATTTGGGTTGAACCTGACATCACATGGACTACTTTAATGATCTTCTTGCTGCCTTTCTGGACATTGATTGTGTTTGTTATATTGCTGTCTATGGAAGGGTCAGAGAGCTCTCAGGATGCAGCAAAAACATCTTAATTTGTGTTCAGAAGATGAACGGAGGTCTTATGGGATTAGAAAGACATGAGGTTGAGTAATAAATGACAGAATTTTCATTTTTGGGTGAATGATGCCTTTAAACACAAAAGGGAAGGTTTTGGCTCATACCCCAAAAGTGGCAACTTTACCAAGTTAAAAAAGGATCTGTGGGATATTTTGAGCTAAAACTTCACATACACACTCTTGGGACATCAGAAACTTATTTTATATCTTGTAAAAAGGGGGCATTATAGGTCATCTTTAAAGTTGTACAACACAATGAATCTAAATGTGACATTGAGAACAAATGTAGTTAAAAATTAAGATTACAAAGAGACTCTCTAGACTGAATCAAAGAAATGTGCACCATCAGCACATTAGTGGTGTTCTGATAATGAGAAAATGTAGATCAGCAAACATCAATGTGATTAAAACCAGCCTGCTGTAAAAATATCTTCACACACAACCACATCCATACACACACAATTGTTTGTGGTAATTTGCCTATAAATACTTAAATTAATACAATATAAAGACTATTTTGTACGATCATTGGATTCATGTCACTGTGAAAATAATATGCTATCAATTAACAATATTTATATTACTGTAAAACTGACATTCATTTGAAAGAATTTTAAATAAAAAGATAAAACTTTTCCTATTAAACACCACTGGTCTTATTTATACGACAGTGTTTTAGTGCCACCAAATAAATACATCTAAAACTACTAGATTAAAGTCGTAATATTTTGAGAATAAAGTCGGCCTATATTGGGAGAACCTGGAGATTTTCCAAAGTCTCAGCTTTCAAAATCTGCCAGTTTTATAGCAAAATACAAACAATATGTATATTATAACATGACATATTGTAAACCGGAAGGCTATAATATATGAGACTTCATTATAAATTAGTCTATAGCCTGTGTTCTCATGCCTTCTGATGTTCCTTCACTTTTATATCTTGCTATACACTTCAAACAAAGAGAAAAAAACACATTGATTTGAAAGCTGAGCTGTTTTATATCAAAAGCAACAAAGCAGAACTTTACTGCGATTGCTGGATGTCTGGCATGCTGCATATAATGTAAATTTTATACTCAATCATTTACTGTATTATAGGGCTACCATGAATAAAACAGCTTGTGAATAGTCAAAGGAATGTGGACTGAGTCTGTGAGCTGATGTTAAGATAAAAAGTTGTTCCTGTTCAGTCTTTTAATAAATATCATATTCTTGATATTAAGTGGTTTCCACGAGTTCTTAGATCTCATCCCAGTAAAGATGAAGCGGCCGCTCGGACACAACAATATCCAAATATGCCTAAATTACAGTGGCCTTCTCTCAATCCACGTCATTTGCAAGTGCACTATACTAAATATTATAACTTTAATTTCAAAGATTTAAACTCTTGAAACATTTCGACTTTATTCACGTAGTATTTCGACTTTAATTGACAGCAGATTTGTTTTGTTTTTTTGGTGGCACTAAAACGCTGTCATATATTTATGTTAAATTCTAACCAAAAAATAAAAATAAACACAAACTTTTAAATTAAAATGTATTATTCTTATTTAAGCTCACGTAAAGGATTTGTAGGCAAGAAAAAACATCTACCAATACTATTAAAGCCTAATGTTTTAAAATCTAAATGGATACCTATTACTTTCCAATGAATATTTAGTTTTATTCAGAAATATGTGCAGGTAATACAAAACTGCAGTGTTTGACAATAGTCATCCATGTTTTTTTTTTAAGGAAGCAAACATACCCTTTACTACAAGGTGCCTTAAACTTATAAAGAGACGCATTCTCAGAAAAAAGAAACAAAAAAAAAATTAGTTTTTTTTATTGTAGCTCTATATGATAACAGACACCAGGCGGATGTCTCCGGAAACAAATTTCAGGTTTGGTGAGCTGATAGTGGGTGGCCATTGTGGACTGCAAACAAACTGGAAGACAGCTGCCTAGGAACAATACCAACACAAAGGCTTCGAAACAGTTAGCAGCAAAATGATGCTGCCTAATAAGGTGCTAAAATACCTTATTTTCTCCAAAATCACATTTGAATCCACTTTAGTTAGGATGCATCTGTAGAAGGTTTATGTAGGTAGTACACAAGGCAAAAACAACGCTTTTCAATTTTGAGTTAATTTTTCAGTTGAATAGTTGAATGGTCAAGCTGGCATGATATGAAAATTCATTCCATCTAAAATACATTTTCATAGATCTTACTGTATTACAGAATTCATCAATTAAAAAAAAGAAAACAGATTTCTCTTTGGTGATGTATCTTAGACTTCTTCCAGTCCTTTAGTACACTTAAACCCCAAACCTCCAGAATCGACCGCAAGCTCACGTTCAGTTTTGAAGCTCAGAATCCAACCAACAACCAAATAATATGGATAATTTGGATATCAAATAATATTTTGTTATTATATAATAACAATATTTTTCACAATAGTAATTTCAATGATAGGGAAGAAAATGCTAGTTTGTCCAAAATTAAACTCTAAAGTAAGCTACTTTTAAATTGAGGGCCAAATGAAATCCATTTTTCCCCATTACACTGTGTTACTGTGTATAAATTCACAACCAAACACTGCATTATTTTTTTTCAAATAAGATGCTGCACAAAAGACTGTATAAATTGAAACATGAATGAAAAAATATCTTGGTTGTATGACATTTCTTAGTGATAACAAAATTACAATTATTACTCTGAGAAGTAGATTTTAGCATACAATAGAAATATTTGTCATAACTTTTCATGCTTATTTTGGTGGTTTAATCTGTCAGTTTCAGCACGTGTTTGACAGTGCTTTTCCTCAAACGAATTGGTGAAACAGCACTGAAGACGAGGTTCGTGGGTATTTGCATATAATAAGATGCTAAAAAAAAAAAAACACTAAGCGTCAAGTGCATTTAAGTTCATGTAATAGAATGCATATTTAATGTTTGTGACATCAATGTGACATGCACTGACTGGCTGTTGTCTGCTGCGTGATAGACTGGCACGTTAATCCCTTAATAAAGTAAACTGTCCAGAGTTTATCATCGTTATCATCAAACATCATCGTGATCTCAATATGATATCTGTCCTATCTCGTCCTACATTTCAGCTCAAAGCATTGTGGGTAAAGTAGTCTTTGACAGCTACTCACGTGCATGTTTATCAGCGAGGGCGATGAGCGTTGTAGAGATGTCTCTGCGTCGGTAGAAACACACCACTTTGGCCTCCACATTCCCATTCGCTGTCTGCAAAAGGAAACAGAGTTGTCACAGCAACAGCTTCTAAACCAATCAGCTCCTGGGGAAGCCTCAATATGCAAATTGAGGATCAAATCAAAACCATGACCTAAACACCTCTGCACTTCCTGGGCGATCTGAGAGGGTCTCGTGATGGAGAGAAGATGAGGAGGGCAGACAGGGGGTGATGCTAGAGGATGTTAAAGGCTTACAAGTGTGAACATGGTACGAGAAAAAAAAAAAGATAGAAAGCTGTAGCTTTGAGATTTGTAAGTCATTTAGGTATGGGTTTTTTGCCAAGCGCTCACTACTGAACTGAAGCTTGTCATCCTTTGCATATTTAAAGGGGTCGCTCATCCACAAATGAAACATTTGGCATTGTTTACTCACACTCATGATGTTCCAAAGCTGTATGATTTTCTTCCTTGGAACACAAAAGGTGAAATTTTAAAGAACCCACTATTTCTGCCCACTTTTTTTAAATAAACGTGATTAAGGATCGGTGCTGTCAAGTTTCAAAAAAGACAAAAAGCACCATAAAAGAATGATAAAAAATAGTTAGCTGAACTAGCAAACTAAATCAGATGGTTTAGAGTTGAATTGGAAATTGCTACTTTTCTCGTAAATAAACCAAGAAGTGCTATTTTTATAGCATTACATTTAGAATTTTTCCTTATTTTATTTATTTTTTGCATAATCCATTTTCAGTTTAATTTTAGTTTAAGTTTTAGTTAACCAATTTTAATTTTTGTTTTTATTTTGACATTTCGTTTTTCGGTATTTCAATGGTTTACTTCAGTAAGTTGTGAAAGCAACATTTCCAGTTTCATTTACATTTTAAATGCGAGTTAAAATCATCTAATATTTATATGCCATTTCTCCACTATTTACATTGATGAAAACTATAGTTATTTATGCATATATTTATTCACGTTTTTAAGCCATGCCAGCATCAAGGCTATTTTCATGGCGATCTCTAAATAAACTATACAAAGGTATACAATTAACAACAATTTGGAAACATTTCAGACATTTCAGATGTGCACTAGACAAAAACTCATGATGTCATGAAAGGCATGATGTGAAAATTATAGTTTAGTTTTAATAAACAAAAACATCAGTAATTGTTTTATAATATTCAGAATATAGCACAGAAGCCATATGAACCACTTCTATTATGATTTTTATCAGTATATAATTACATCAGTATATAAAATAAATCACTCACAACTGCATAGCCATTTGCTTATATCTGCCACTCACAATAGTGCACACACACACACACACACACAAAAGAAAAGTGCTGTGACATGGCTACAATCAGTTTTTTTTTAACAGACAAAGGGTGACCAGCTTCAGTCTCATAGTGTTCGAATAGCTTTTAGCTATTCACGCACACTTGTTTGTCACTCACCTTGTTGAGTTCCTCTATTCGCCTGATCAGCAGTGGGTTACTGGAGGAGTTTTCGAAATAAACATAATCTGTAAGGAGAGAAAGAAACAAGTGTTAGTGTTCGCACACCTACAGTCTGTCAGTGACAGGCAGCCTCTCCTGTCACGCTCCCACACCTGCTGAGGCTTACCGGACTGTTTCAGAGACTAAACAGAGCATTCTCCGCCGGGACACATGACAGGAGCGTTGCTGCCTTTTGGCGAGTTCCCCAACAACAACAACAACACTTGAAAACAAATGCGTTGACACGGTGAGGTGAAATGGTATGGGGTGTTTGTAACTCAACCGCATAGATAACCTTCAGCGGTCACTTTTTTCTGCCACCGAAAGACATGCCAGTATCACAGGAAAAATAGACCATTAAACCCAAACAAGGCTTCTTTTTTTTGTTTAGGTCAATTAAAAATGTTTTTAAAAATAAATTAAGAGTGCAACTCAAACACACCATTTGGATAAATATATATATTTTATCACGAGCATGTTCTTAGCTTTGAGATTAAATTCATTTTGCGTTTTAAAATAAATGTATTGTGCCAAAAGTGTCAGGGTGATACAATCATCTGGATAATGTATTAATGAAAATAAACTAATGAAATTCTTGAAAAGGAAGCCTTATAAGTATTGTTTGAAAAACACTGTCTACCAAATCAAGGTCATGTGTTGCGACCAATAAAGCTATGTTGGTGCCAAAAAAAAAAAAAAGCAGGAAATTGCCATCAAGACGACCCCTGCAGAACATCATGACTGTGATTCAAGGTCAAAAATCCTCTTAAAACTTCAGATAATTTGACTTATGACAAGACAAGGTTGTTTCAGTTGTTTAACATCATGTGGTGGTGCAACAATAGTTACATCAAATTCAGATGTGTGCGTGTATATGTATATGTATACATATACACACACAATTATTTATATATATATATATATATATATATATATATATATATATATAATTCTTGTGTCAACCCCTCTTTTCCCAATGTATTTGTGTGTGTTTGTCTTCTGTGCGTGTGCTTTTGGCCTTGCTCCAGGGCGTGTGGGCTCTGTGCAGGCTTACGGCTCTGTGGGACGTCCCCCGCAGGCCTCAGGCTTGGTGGGGTGCCTGGTCTTAACCCTGTGTGTGCCAGGACCTCTGGCAGATTACACCCCGTGTACAGCAGACGGCATACACATGCACACGCACACACACACTAATCCCATGGTTTGATGGTGGGGGGCGGGGGTACCAGAACATCAAGTCTGGCAAAAACACGTTTGCAAACTCAGTGTTTGGTAACACAGCCATGTGAGCCTACAGTTCCCGTTTCAGAGAGAAGTCTGTTTACTAATACATCAAAATGGATGATTTTCCTGAGAATCTAAAGGGCAAAAAACAAGTGGGACTAAACATCCAGGACAGACGGAATTAGAAAACATTGGTTTTGGTTTTGAAATACAGCACTATCCTACGACCCTTTTTATTTTTGAATTTCAAATTCCAAATTTTATTTGTCACATTCACATACAGTACATACACGGTATGACATGAAGTGAAATGTATTGCACAACTGCTCAACAAATTGACACAATGAGGAAAAAAAAAACACAATAAGAAACCACTTAGGTGAACAGCAAAAGAAATTTAATAAAGAAATAAGCACAGTAATAATATAAATATACTATTAAAAAAAATAAAAATAAACTAGCAATAAGATAAAATAGAATAAAGAAAGTAAAAATAAAATATGACTATAAATAAAAGAAAAATAGAAATATGAATATGGCAATATAGCTATATGAATTATATATATACATAATTATATATACATACAATACAAACAATACAACTGTATGTCAGAGTAAAGTGTCCGTGTGCTATGTAGTGTAATAAAATAAGTGAGTAAAGGCATACTGAACATAAATGGTATGTAAATTCCACTCATTTATCTCCACGTAGCCTTCTCTTTCAACTTTCTTCAGCTGAATTTTTGCCACTATGAGAATAAAGGGATGATGGCATCATGATACATGAGGCAAACTGAACTTACAATGCCCATATCAGCGGCTTAATACATCAGATCACCAGTTATTTACTGAAAACAGCATCTTAGACAGTCCAATCCAAAAGGAAATCACATCATTTACTCACCCTTACGTCGATCCAAACACAGAACAAGAGATTATGAAAAATGTTGGCATCCAGAGTTTCACTTCCCCTTGACTTCATTGACTTCGACTGCATTATATTATTTGTCTATACAAAGGACGGGGGGAACCAAAACTAGTTAGCTACCAAAATTATACAATATAGCGTGTTCAGCTGAAGAAAGAATAGCATACAGGTTTGGAATGACATGAAGATGAGTAAATGATAACAGACCTGCCATTTTTGAGTGAACTATTCCATTCCCAAAATACTAAATTGATATGCTCCATATGAAAAGAAATTAAAATTCTGCATTAAAACTGCAACATAATATGGCAAAATAATCAGCCGATTAATACAACCCAGATAGAATATATAAGACGTTTCATTTTGTAATGTTAAACAGAATATTCAGACCAATGATATTTCAGGCTGGGTGGGCTGCCCAGCTCAATACCACAGAAAAAGAAACCAACCAATCGACAAGCAACCACTCATAACCACAGCTGATTAGAGTGAAATGGTGATTTACATGTAACAGATTTATCTTTTATAACATGTCAATTTATATGGCTTTGAACTTTTATATGGGGTTCTGTACACAGTCTCTGTGATCTAAAGATGTCTTAGAAAGTCTAGGAGGCAGTATGTTCTTGTTTGTTCTTCTACCAAAAAGTGTATGCTGGCTGTTCTGCAAATATGTGGTCTGTAGCACCTCGCTGAGACTTTCAGACAGATCTATTTCAGATCTATTTAATGTCACAATACAGAGTGGGTCTACTCCATTAGACAATAAGTGAACACAAACACAGAAAACTAGAGATATAAAATGTTTTTTTAGATTTTGAATGAATATTTTTCATAAGATATTTTTCATAAGATTAGACTTATTCAACCACAATTCAAAAGGTTGAAAGAAAATAATTATTTTATTCAGCAATGTTGCATTTAACCGATCAAAAGCAACAGCAAGACTTTTTTAAATGATATAAAAGACTTCCTTTTCAATGTTTTGTGTTTTTTTGTTTTGGAACGTTACCATTCATTTCCTTTATATGACTGACAGACTGCAAAAATCTTTCTTTGTGTTCTCCTGAAGAAACAAAGTCACCTACATCTTAGACACCCTGCGGGTAAGCAGAGAAACATCAAATTTTGGGTGAACTATCCGTTTAAATACAGGCATTCATGGGTACAAAAGCAAACTGGTAAATATATTGTCACTAACCAAGTGCCCTAAAAATGCAGCAACTTGAGAAATGTGAGGTTCAACCATCTCTTCTGCACTGTGACCAAATATTGATCCAAGTTTCCTGCTAAGGGATGCTAGGGGTTCAACTTTACAGAGATATGTTTATTATATATATATATATATATATATATATATATAAACCCTCAAAAGGGGATCGTCATATTTTGTGGTTTCCAGCTAAATTTTATTTAAATATATTCTTATTATAAAATGTATTGCTATTTTTGCAATTGCCATTTGCTGTCTGCAGGATTCAGTGTACAGCTTAATTCGGCTATGTAACTGGGGTGTTGGGATCTCCAGAACTTCAGGACCTAAATAAAGTGTTGGGAACCCCTGACATTCACAGTCCTGAATCTTCCATTCCATCTGAGCTTCATTCAGCCATTTGTGCCTGACTGTATCTATCAGCGTGTATGCGTAAGACACGTACCACACCTCTTTGCTGCTTATTTAATGAGTACAAGTTCTACCAGAGGCCTCCCAGTCTGGGGAAAAACCCGACATGGAGTCAGAACTTCACACAGAACCTGGAAGAGAAGCTTGCAGAAGACCTGGAGGCATCACCGCTGTCTCTCACAGCTTCTGCCAACCCTCCTGCCATCTCCGGCTGCCTGTGCCCACAGCGATTGCTGTGCCCCCACCCCCCCCACCAATCAGCACGCGACACAGCCAATGACATCACAGTGCAGTCAAATTTCCTGTGATCCAATCCGTGCATGTTGCCATGTTGAGTGAGTGAGTGAGTGAGAGAGACAGAGAGAGAGAGACAGTGAGAGAGACAGACAGTGAGAGAGAGAGACAGAGAGTGTGAGTGAGAAAGAGAGTTTAGTGCAGGGAGTCTAACCAGGCCAGAGGAAGTTGAGTGAAGAGAGACAGACAAAGAGAGAGACAAGCCAAAAAAAGTCTTCGAATGGATGAATGCTCTTAGAAAAAGGTTTTTTTTGTGTGTTTTTTTGTTTTTTAAATAAATCACAAACTTGTCGACCTCATTAAATTAAAGAAATCGTACAGGCACATATGCAATCAGGCTGGACTTCAGAAAGTGTGGGCTGCCTGAGTCGGACTCCGAGGAAGAGGTCTCCATGGCCCAGCCGCTGCAGAGACCCCAGCCTGCACAGGTCCTCGGAGTGCACAGAGGCCATTCAATCCCTGTCTTAGGACAATCAGACCGGGACCCACGAGACATCCGTTACTATGGCAATACCAGTTAATTCAAGCTTATGCGCCAAACACATACACAGAGCATTAGTGCAGCTCTTAGGTTATTCTTGCTCTCTGCCTCCGGCTCAGGGACTCGGGTTATACAACACCTTCTCCAACTACACAGAACCACTGCTTGTCTTTCCACCTAGGACAAAACAGCGGTGGCCCCGTGATGCACAGGACACCTAAACCTGCTGGCTTTAAACTATTTTTTTTTCTTTTTCAAATTTTGTTTGAAAAAATGCTTAATATGGGGGGGGGGGCAAATGTTCATTCTAGTAGCTTTTTTGTCCCAAGACCCCGAATGTTTCTGAATTTCATATGCACTGATCTCTCTGCTATGTAGTTGACAGAAATCCACCAGAGAACTTTAATCCCTGCACCTTTGATTAATGTAACGAGTTTTGCTAAATGACAGTATTCATTCATTTCCTAAATTCTTACTTGCCCCGAACATTTGAACAGTATACACACACAAACACATACATGCACGCACTGCTTTTTTGAAAGAAGAAGTTTACTTCCAAGACAAAAATTACTCACCTCCATGTCATCAGTGAAACTAAAAAATTAAGGTTTTTGGGAAAAAACATTCAAGGATTTCTCTCTATACAGTGGGCTTCAATGAGGATCATCGAGTTGAAGGACCAAATTGCAGTTTCAATGCCGCTTCAAAAGGCCACTTCAAACTAAACTTTTTGATACATGGTCCATCTCTGTTCTCCATCCATTCAATATCATATATTTATACACCAAACTGTCTCGGTCGTCCCAGTAAGCCGGACTATATGTTGTTTGTTTGCACTGTCTTGTCTTGTCTATCTTCGGTGCACTTTTTTGTTGTATGTGTTAGGATATGTAAAGATTGGCATAGTTTAAGTATATCTTTAGTCTTAAATCTTTAGCTTTACATTTTTTTTTTAATTCTAAATTATTTATTAAAAAATTCTCCTTTAACTCCATGTTTAGCTCCATGTATGTCTGTATCTCTGTGCTTCTGTGAGGACCGTTGTTTCACCTCACTGTGTACTGCATCTGCTATATATGGTTGAAGTGACAATAAAGCTTCTTTGACTTTGACTTGACTCTAGTAGATCCCAGCCGAGGAATGAGGGTCTTATCTAGCAAACATTGAATGTTTAATTTTGTCATTGTACATTACTGACACTCTATTCTCCAATTTGTTACTGTTAAGAGCACAAAATCTGTACTGTTAAAAGCACTATATAAATTAGGGATGCACCGATAGCGAAACAATGGCTTTGTGTAGTATATACGACTCAATGTGAAATCACGCACCTGATGGCATTTACTGCTGATTACAGAAC
>JAUCMS010000031.1:13734839-13758383 GCA_032357445.1 Enteromius radiatus | reverse complement strand
CATATTTGACGTTTAGAATAAATCAAACCGTTTGAAAATCGGTGAAAAATTGAGCACGTTATGGCGGTTTAAAAATTGCATGTTTTACTATCAATACAATATTGTGGGTGAGCGAGCAGCCTGTGGTAAGATGGCCGCCATACGCGGACGTTCGACTCCATTGGCCAGCAACGCAGACGAAACATCTAGCCATTCTATATATATATATATATATCTATGGTTTGATCAAGCCTTTGAACAGAAATGACTCAAAAGAATGAATCATTTATGAGCAAATGTGCATCGTTCATTACCCAGAGAAAAGTAGACGGCGCTTTTAGGATAAATGGAAGCATTTTAACTTGCTTTAAGGTGAAGTAATGAGACGAGCCTGACCCACAGTAGCGAAGTAAATGTACAGTTTTTTCACTAAAATGTACTTGAGTTAGAGTAAAAGCACCCATTTTTTTACTCTTACAGTATTAGTTTGATAGTTTCCCAAAAAAATTACTCAAGTAAATGTAAAGAAGTAAATGTAACTCGTTACTACCCACCTATCATTTTACTCATCTATTCTTTTATTAGCGGTATGTGGTAGCAAATTAAGGAGCAAAGACTTGCTGAACAAAATGATCTTAAACCAATTTATGTTGGCCAACTGACAGGTTTTTGTCCAATCTGCTGGCTGGTTTTAGTAGAGTTGGGGCACTTTTTTTTTTTTACCTTGAGCTGTAGAAAAGTTTCTGAATATTATCAATGTTGAAAACATTGTTGGAAACGTAACATTTATTTCCAATATTTTAATATATGTATATTTAGGATAGTTTTAATTTCTCAATTTTATGATTTTGTATAGGTTTGTGAAAATATTTTACTTTATAATTTCTGTTTTGGTTATTAGGCTACTGAAATTCATTATCAATTTAAACTTGTTTCATTTCATCACATTAAATAAACTGTTTATATGTTTTTCATGTAATATTTATATTTTATTTGAATTTAGATTTATTTTGATTAAAAATCAAATGTTTTAGTTAACAGCAACCACGTAGCAACTATTAACAGCTGCAGTATCATGTAGTTTAATAAATCTAATTTTATTTTAATGTTTTGAAAGACAAACAAACTAATTTCATAATTATGAGTCTAAATTCTTCACCACACCTAGATTATGTCTGCTGCTATTATTTTTAACAAGTATTTAATAATGCAGATGTTCCCACATGAATCACGACGGGCACGTGTGTGAAGATCGGGCTGGTTTAGGGTGTGTTTGAAGGGTGGTGTGGGTGGAGTATGTACTGAAGTCTACACACTTGCTTTGGGGAAACATGTGCTTCTGAATCATCCCACGGGAAATGGGTGTGAATGGAAGAGTGGGTATTTATGGAGGCAAAGGGCCTTAGGCACCTGTTTACCACTTGTCCCAATGGATTTGCACTGGCTTAGGTAAAAGGAATTTGAAAACTTTTACACACTCACTTTCAAAAGTTTGGGGTCAGTAATATTTTTTTTTTAACAAGGCTGCAATTGTGTGATCAATAATACAGTAAAAACAGTATAGTAAAGTTTTAATTTCTGTGAGTGCAAAGCTGAGTTTTACTTAATATTTTCATTATTATTGTTCAGGGGGAAAACGCATGGCAAGGTGTGTTGTCACACAATATGGGGTTGTTACAATAGAAAGCATAAAACAATAGCTTTTATTTGAACAAAAAAAATGTTAATAATTTCAAACAAATGTAAATTCATTAACGTAAAAATGTCTGGATGCTTTGACTCCATTCTCACTTACGCAGATAGGTCCATATTTGGAGACAGGCAGGCACAATTTTTATTATTTTAGCTGCTTACAAAAACATATTCAGTTTATTACAGTTATTTAAAGAATATGGGCTGAAAGTGCACCCTCTGTGCTTTAATTTGAGGGTATTCTCACAGCTCTTTAATATGTACCAAGAGACCATTTGATATCAAGTAATCCGACAACTGACTCAAAGGTTTTCATAGCAGCGTCTGTTATTCTTTTATTATTTCAACATCAGTTAAGCAAATAAGAGTTCTGGAGTTGATTTTAAGTGTCCCATTTGCATTTGGAAGCTGTTGCTGTGAACCCACATGCGGTCAAAGGATCTCTCCACACAATTTTTAAGCTTCTAAAACAATACAAATCCATCAGAGAGATAGCAGGAACATTCAGAGCGGCGAAGTTTGGTGCATTCTGAGAAAACAAGAATCCATGGGCTCAGCAAAATAAAAAGACCTGGACATCTACAGCATAGGCTTTATTCGAGGTCAACAGGCAGGGTCACCGGCAAACAGAGCAATGGGGACAAGGCAGAATCAAGGTCGAGATCGGGGCTGGCAGCAAACAGTCAAAAAACAGAATAAACAGTCCTAGCTAACAACGGGAAAAACAAACTTAGGAAGAACTGCTCAGAAATGACTACCAGGGCAAATCAAGACTTCGCAGTTACTTTGAGTGAGAATCTGACTTATATGTAATCAGTGTGTGGGTGTGGCGATCAGTCCAGGAATGAGGCATGATGGGTGATGGAGTTCCTGTGATGAAGGTGACTTTCTGGATGGAGTGCCCTCGGGAGGGGCTTGTGGGCACTCCAAAGGGAAATGCTGACACAATCAAGAGAAGTCTTCACCAGAGCAAATACAGAGGGTTCGCCACAAGGTGCAAACAAGGCCAGATTAGACATTCTGAAAAAGAGCACTTCTGGAAAAGCATTCTTTGAATGGCTGGAATTAAGATCAACTGAAGACAAACTAAAGGCAAAAATGCCCATAAACAAACAAACAAACCACAACTGAAGTCGGATGCAGTAAAGGCCTGGCAAAGCATCACAAAGAAGCAAATGCAGTCTCTGGTGATGTCCATGAGTTCCAAACTTAAGGCAGTCATTTCCTGCTAGCAAAGGATTCTTAAAAAAATATTAAAAATTAATCATTAATTTAATAATTATTATTATTATCTATTTGTCCCATTTCATTGGAGGACCTGAAAATGGGAGGACTGTGTATAAAAATGGTTGTAATTCCTAAGCATGTTATGATATATTTTTGATCCCTTGAATTAAAGCAATCAGCACTTCAAAATACACTTGATTTTTTTCATTTTTATTTTATTCTGGTGGCACAAAGCCGAAATTATGAAAACTATGTCAGTGTCTAAATATAGACCTAATTGTATACAAGTGCCACTGCATTAGAGTTTATTTAAAATGCCATAATTGTTGTAATTTCCCACCTTTTAGTAATTTAAAAACATTACTTCACAACAAGCATTAAGGTTTCATCCCGCCAAGCCAAATCCCTGCACTGCAGCTGTGCAAGTGCTAATACAGCAAACTCCCCGACGCTGTAACACTGACACACAAATGAACTTGAATAAACTTGACGCTGCAAGATTCACATTCCTCTCACTGAAACCAACTATAGGTAGAGAGAGAGAGTCAATATTCACTTAGGTATCAAGAGGCACTTTCACAACAGTAGGCTACTAGTCAGGGTTCTTTTGACTAGTCGAGTAAGCAATTTGGAGATTTATGGAAGAAAAGAGGACTTGGTTGCGTGTTACTGTCAAAGGAGTGTGGAGTCAGGAAAAGGTGGATATTTGCTCTGCTGACTGATTAGTTTGAGAGAGAAATGACGTGGACACGTGGTCAAGGCAAAAAAGCCTGTAAGAGCCGGCAAAGACCTTAGTCTAAAAAAAGACATGGTTGACAGACATTTTTGGGTGTGGGGAACAGAGATGTAAGGGACAAACTAGTCAAAATGTAACACTGCCATACAGTGACCTCAACCCCAAACAAAAAGAGAAGTGTTGTGGGTATGACTGGGACTTGCCAATATCTTTCTCCCTCTGATTTCCACTAGTAACGGTCTGGCAAGTGCTGAAGAATCCCTATTCATGAGAAGTGAAAGGAACCTTTGTTGGAAGCCTTTCACATTCCCTCTGAAGGATGTAAAAAGGAAGAGCCAGCGGCAGACAGAAACCCCCGCCAGCAGACCCAGACGACCCCGCCCACTTCATGACTGACCGTTAGCCTGACCAATGAGAGAACCGAAAAGCGAAGCGCTCAAAGAGACCTGTGAGAGAGGGCGGGGCTATGCAAATACAAAGCGGCACTTTCAGTAGACGCGCTCCCGCTCTCAAGCCATTGGTCGACTTGCGCGCGTGGAAGACAAACCTTACGCTGAGTGAGGATCCAGTTCAAGAGACGATGGCTTCAAAGTGTCCTAAATGCGAAAAGACTGTGTACTTTGGTAAGTTTGTGTTTACGTTTCGGTTTAATTCTGAACCTCTGTATAAAGTGCATACCCCGTAATATTTTGATATGATAACTGATTTCCATCATGTAAAGCGATGGTTTGTTTACACAGGTGTTGATAAAACTGATTTAACCTTAAACATCTCAGAGTTTGCTATAGATAAAATCAATTTGCGTAAATTCAGTTTGTCTGCGGATAATCACTCACTTCACCGCTTTCAGGAATCCACTTATACTTTCTAGTGCACTTAAATCTTTCAAAATTCCCCAAAATAATTTCTTTAGCTTGCTAACGAAAAGAAGCGGTGCATTCCATAAATAAGTGATTTACGTGACTTTTGCAAAGCGTAGAGGGACAAATTGCGGTTTTTAAACTTTATTAGAGATGTTTATAAATGATTGTGTCACAAGATTAGCTCAGTATGAACTCGTAAACTTGTAAACAAATCAGATGTTTATATCCCCCATAACTGATCATTTTTGGCCTGTTGCTTTCTGGTCATAAAAGTCTTGACTGTATCAGTTAATTGTTGCAAAGCTATGTTAAATTATCATCTCATGAATACTTTTATTAAAATATTCTAAATATATTGATTATTGTAATCTATAATAACTTTATTAGTTCTGTAGATTTAATTTTGATGTAAATGTTTGTGTAAAACGTGGCAACATATCATGGGTTTAAACTTTTTTCATGGTTATATGTGATGATGCATATCAAATGTAGTCCCTGACCATTTAGGAAAGAAGGGGAAAAGCCTTTTTTTTTGTGCTATAATAATGGAGAGTACCATAGATAGAAATAAATATGCAAAGATAAATTTTGAATGACAAATTTTTACTTTCAGACTGCCAAGTGCAGTGACAGACAGTTTATATTCAAAAGAGTTTATTGCCCACTTCTGTCACATTATTAATAAACAATTTAAGTCTAAGTCCTGTCTACACACAGCTTGCTCTTCTTTTTTAAAATGACCAGATGAGGGGCTATTTTTCTCTTTTGTGGATATTTTTTATAAACACTGAATTAAAAGCTTGAAAAAGTTGCTTTTATGTGCTTGAATGTTTTCTTGAATAATACAGCATGTGGCTCTTGTTGTGGAGGTTTTGGGAGCTTAAAGAGCATATTGAAGGACCTCTTCTTTTAATTTTTATATCAATTCTAGGTCAGCAGCATTGATGTCTGCTCAATATATACCTCTCCATCCATTAAACAGTTGAATAGCCTCTCTGCCACTTGACCTTATCATCCCTACTCTCATATTTATAAGGTTATTCATCAGTGCATCAGAGCCTTTGTGGTGCAAACTGAGATGATTATTCAGCTCTTATTTATGTTGTATTAATCTGCGTGTCAACCGAACAGCCATAACACACGACCAATAAAGCTGTCGGGTGGTTTTAAATCGTTGTAATGAGCGAGGTGCTGTTATATAAAGGCAAGTGCAGCTCTTTTCATGGCTGTGTGTCTATAGTGGGTGGGCAGAAAATTCTCTAGCTTGACTGTTTTTCAGTCAGTCTGGTTATGCTTCAGTATCCAGATTTCACGTAGGACGACAAAATGTATTCATTTTCCCATTTATTTCACAGGCTTGGTAATATGCTAAATCGTTCATATAACATCAAAAATAGCAATTTGGTTTTAAAACATACAACGCAAATAAGACACAGTGGCTGGTTTTATGGAGACAGACAAACTGCTTGCTGCATTTAGATTTTATGCAAGAGAGGAATCAGACATGTTTCTGACGTCATAGACAGTCCATGATGCTATAGGGCTGAAAAAAGGACAATTCAGGGTTTCACCCAAGACCTCGGTTTATGTCAGGAGGGAGTTGGTCGAGATGGATGTGGGTGACTGTGCTTTTATTATACTCACGTTGAAGCCAAGACGCATTCCATGCAGCTGTGGAAGAGCACGGGTGCGGTTCTCCTCTTTTGGTCCTGTGTTTCCTCTGAATATGGAAATGTCACCAAGTGGAATATTTGAGGGTGATGGTGAATGCTGCATCCAGATCCACAGTCTTGACACGAATGAGCAGAAACCAGCAATAATTTATTAAATAATAATATAATAAACAATATTATTAATATTTATTTTTTAATTGTTATTTTTATTTATCTATTAATATTGATTCATATTCCTAGTTTATATTCAATATAAAAAAAGCAAAATTTTATTTGGTTGCAAACCCAGCTGTTCCAGATGGTATTTCCAAACTGAGTTTGTGGGAGTTAGTGCATGTGTTCCTGTAAATTCCTTTCTGACTATATCCTGTTTCAAACTTAAGTGGTAAGCCACTGTATTGAGTGGAAACTTTTCAAACTTTCGGGTTGAACCAATAAAAATTCATTTATATTGAACAACTGTTAGCAGATGCTGTGGCTTTTTTACACAAAAGCAACCATAAAAGCTTCATTTCTCACATTCAAAGATGACACATTGAATCATTACCATTTTTTTTTTAAACCTAAATTCAAAATGGGTGGGCTATCCGAATTCGAGAGTCTATATACTCTGGAAAATATAATCATCATTGTGTCCACTTTCACAAATTTTTGGAAGCAGTTCTTGTATGTCTAATAACAAAGGCAGCATTGGAAGTTAACAAATGTTGAACATTTATATGATAGCAAACCTGTCCCAATTAATGGCACACAGAGCTTACTTGCATTGTATCAAATCTCGCAGCAGAGAGAATCCGCTTATGTCACTTTCTTTCATCTTTTCTCTTTTTCACTGCTCTCCCTTCAAGGCTTTTTCTCATTCTTGAAACGAAGTTAGATGCCAGTCACATCGAAATGTGAGAGGGCATGTCTATTACGTCATCTTTTGGTTTCAGACACAAGAAGACACTTTAATGGAGATTTGTCCATATCATCCCTCACTTTTCCTTTTTTCTCTCCCTGTCCCCATCTCTCACATCTTTCAGATTTAGTTTTACTGCTTATACCCATTAAAACCTTGTGTTTTTCACATGGCTGCCTCACAATCTGTTTTAATGTGCAGAATCGGTTATATAATGCCACTTCTTGTATTTTTGCCTACTGTTTAGGAGCGTTGCGTAATCCTGAGAGTCAGTATTGTGGGCCTCGTCTGTAAGGATTCCTGGTCAGGCATGAACCTCGACCATAGTTACAAGATTTTTTTTTTCTTGCTTGTTGCAATGTTAGCAAGAAAACAGAAGTAAGCCATCATGTAATTACTTGTGTTTTATGGGACTTGCCTTTTAAACTGACATTATTCTAATTCGACCTACCCGAAGGCTTGCAGACATGCATAATTTATCTCCATAAATTTGCTCTTCCTGAAGACACATCAAGGAGAATTTAATGCTTTGTAAGTTTTTTTTACCTCTCTAAAATGTTAATACATTTCCCAATGAATATTACAATCTATGATTAATCGTTTACATAATGTGTGTACTGCATATATGTATTACGTGTATATATAAATGCACACATGCAGTATACATTATGAAAATATTTCCACACACACACATACATACATACATATATACTTTGGATTTTGTAATGCAATGCGATCCAGCCTGTTCATAACAGACTTCATGATATTCTTCCAACCACTGAAATGTGAGGACCAGTACGGTTTCATATTGGCTGCAGGGAAGCTGATTGAGGCCGAGCTCCACGAGGCAGCATTGATTTGTACTGACAGCCATGGGCTCTGCAGTAGCACAGGCACATGTAGATCTCATTCAAGCCAGACAACTGAAAATCATGAGCTCGCCTAATTTATACCAAGAGGAAACTGTAAAGAGACATCTTGCCTTGTTTTGCGTCAGCAGGGCCACATCTGTGCAGCGAGGGCCCAAACCACACCCGGCCTTTCCGCACTACTGTAAGGAAATTCACAAGCTGCTGCAAACTGGAAAAACCAAGCTCGCAATCAGACGCCTATTTGAGATTTGTTTGCCACTCGGGGGTTCATGGCTATAGGCAGGGTCTGAAAGAAAGGCGCTGTTTGCCATCATAGAAGAGTAGGGTCATTAAACAGAGCTACATGATTTGAGAACAGAGCATGTGTGCTATTTATAGCTGGAAAAGCTGAGGATCATGGGAACTAACCACAGCAATCATCTCCCTGCTTATTGGAGCCAGAAAGGGCATGTAATGATTTTGTGTACATTTGAGCTACAGTTTACCTCGTTTTATCTCTGTGTGTGATCGTACATGTTTGGCCAAGGCCTGAAGGCCTTCAGGTGCAAGGCTAGCGGGTCAGGCTGTAATCAGTGACTCGAAACGAAGCACCATGTTGGACCCAGATGGCATGCGTGTTGCTTTTGCAGTACGAGGGGACACAGTCAGGATAGAGTACAGTATAATAGTAGTGCTTTGAACAGATGGGTCCACATTAATGGCTGCTGAAGTGGAAGCAAATCTGTGCCTGCCTTTCAAATTGATTTCCATGTGCTCGACCACATTGAGTGGACAGATATATAACACATGTCATTTTGCCCATCCTTTGAGTCCTGATCTGTTAGGGACTTGGCTTTAAACCATGTACAGTGTTAATGTCAAGCCAGTGCCAACCAGTACTTGTTTGTTTATAGCCTACTTTTTGGGAGGTTTAAGTTTTATAAAAATCCATGTTAACACACAGAAAGTCTCTGCTGAGGATGATGGAGTAGGTTTCAGAGTGCATTCTTGCTGGGGAGCCTGTAGGGTGTTCAGCTGTGTAAATGTTGTTGGGGCCTAGCACTGTTTATTTGTGATTACATCTCAGGCAGGGTCAGAATATAACCTTCCTTATCAATTTATTTATCTCATTAGTGCAGGAGTAAGAATCAGATATACCATTTCATGAAAAATGACACCATTTACTCTCGAAATACACATTCCTGGTTTTATATATTATGCAAACAAAGGCTGGACTACACAGTCTTTCATCTTGCACAACTTGCTTTTCCTTTTTCCAGGAAATAATGTTAATCAATTGCCATTTGGGCACTGTTTAGGGTACTAGGTGATTTGACCTTGCCAATACATAAAGGGTTGCAAATGTAGTTTAATGTAAACTTTTAGCAACCACACATTTATAGGACCTCCTTATCCACCTGACACACATTTCAGCTCTTGGAGTCTCTACTAATGAGCTGATGATAATTCTTGGTAATATATGAGACTTCTGATTCATTAGACATTATAGGTAAATTACTAAAAAGAATAACAATGTGCAATAAACTGTAAAACTCTTTGTACTAGAAACCAAAAGTGTTTTTAATTGCATGAATAAAGTAATAAGATAGTAAAATTAAGAAATGCTGGTTTAGGTCCTAGATGGTCATGAACTGGTTTAAGCTGGTTATGTGCTGGTCTTAAGCAGGAGCTAGTTGCTTGGGACCCGCTAAGGACCAGCTCTAACCAGCAGCAATGCTTCAAAACATACCTAACCAACATGTGCTGTTTTCTGTTTGTTTTAAATAGGGCACTCTTACATTAAAAATAAAGTGGATAAATCTACCACTTTTGAATACAGCCTTGTACTGACCTCGCTTAAACCAACATTCTTGACCCTTTGCTAAGTTCCACCTTTAAAAAAATGTTATTTACAGAAGCCGTAGCCTTGTGGGCAGTGCTCCAACATATCGCACAATAGTGCTTTGGCCGCTCGTGTCCCTGCATTAAATCTTTTCCCAGTTCCGTTCCCCTCTGCTCTCTTATCACTTCCTGTGAACTTCCCTATCAATAACAAAGGGCAAACTGGGAAGCATAGGGAGTAACTGGAGATCACTTGTGGGTAAAGTAGGTAAAAGAGAGCAGTGTTCATTCACTGTCCCCACCTACATTTCCAGCCTTTACTGAGAATCCAACCTATGACCTTCGGGTCACAAGCATGACTGTCTAACTCTATACCACAACTGCTCCTATAATCAACCTAGGCTCATTGGAAATGCGTGCCTCTTCATACATTTCTGCAAAACTAAAAAAACGTACCTATACATACGAATCGCTACAGTTTCCAGTTGAAATGAAGATATGATGTTGCACTTGGTTCGACAAAACAGCCCAAATCAGCTTAAGGAAGTTAAAATAGCATGACTGCATCAGCGAATACATTTTTAAATTACTTTTGCATTTGTTAACATTATCGGGTAGGTTTGGGTTTGGTGTAGGGGATATTTACAACATGATAGAGCATTAATCTTTAGCGACGCTAACTGGATATTTGATACTGAACAGCCACAAAACATACTTCGAGCAGCATTATAAAAACACTGCAATACGTACCTGTGCCAACCTAATACAAACGTGCCACTCTCTGGAAATGTCGCTTTGAAACTGGGCCAAGACGTGCAGTAAGGTACATAATTACTGGGTTGCAGAAATGTATGTAGAAGCACGTATTTCCAATGAACGTAGCTTGCCTGTAATAGTGTCATCTTAAAGCTTTCTTGCAATAAGGATGTTCCGTAAAGCTTGTCTGAATTATCAGTAGTGACCAAGAGGGTGAAGCTTCCCCCTTGGTTGCGAAGAAGGGTAGGGTCAATTGGTTACAAAAAAACAACCCTCACTTTCTATAGAAAGAAACTTGAACAATACGAAATACAGTGTCTCCATGTTGCAGAGAGATAGATGCATCTGTTGTGCCCAGACAAACTAAATAAGAATGATTAAACGGAGATTGATTTTAATGCATCTCTCGCGCACACTGCTTTTTTTTTTTCTTTTGAGCGCCTCTTCTGTTCTGGAACAACCCCAGGATATCGAGCATAACATGTTTACAGAGAGACTTATTTACGTGATATCAGGTTGATAAATCTTGCTTGGTAATGTTGACTTCATTAAATCTCATATGACTCTTGTTTGGTAGAGAGAGCTTTTGTTGTGACAGATTTGCTTTCGAAATGAGAGCTGACTGCACATTGCAGCTCCATTAGCCCACATCCAAACCTGCATCTGTTCTGCTGAGATGGCACAAGCTCATTCGTGTGAAGGTGCTGAGGGTTTCATTTACCCTCCCTTTGCGCACAAGCCAACACACATTAAACAAACCTCTGTTTTGTTCACGGATCAGTTGACCTGGAGTTTGAGGTGTCATCATCTGATTTAATTGTGGGCTAAACTGAGTGAAAACACAAGATCTAATGGCTGACGGGAGATGTTACCTCTACAGACAGTACCAGCACGACTAAAGAGATTATCTCTGAAGCTCAAAACAAAGCACTAAGAAGCTTATCAGCGATCAGGTGTACATATTGCACTGCGTGTGCTCATTAGAGCTGGACATTGGGAGGTACTGCAACCTCTCGTATAGTCTTAGACAACCATCCATTACGGCTCTCATGCATCTACGCCTCGCATCCAAGGTAACCCGACTCTTTAATGAAGCCCTCTCTGTTCTCCCGTGTCTTCCCTCTCCGGTCGAATGGATTCCCTTAGGGATGAACAAGATGACAGTGCTGTTAGGATATCGCTATAGTTGCACCGTTTCTATTGGAAAGAAGAAACAAGTGTCTGCGGACAAAGCGTCTTGTAAATATACCACCCAAGACACTGATTTCTTTTGGCCGTAGTAAAAGAATGTGTTAGAGTGTGATTGGAGGTCGTCCAGGGGTCTATTCAGCTTGATGAGCGATTAGCGATTCCCTCCGCCCACGCAAAACTACACCAATAACTGAAATGGCTCCCCAGCAACCACTTGTGCAACAACAGAAGCCCTTTTAATGGCAACTTTCTTCATCTGCACTTCGTCAGCCACCACGTACGCACACTTACCTTTGTGTAGTAGTCATTGGCATCTTTCCTGCAGAGATACTCTCTCTCTTTATACCCAGTTGGGCCATTGACTGTGAAATCTCACTTATCTTGGATTAGCCTCCTGCTGGAAAACCAGTGATTTATACTGTCTGGATCTCTGCAGCTCTCTAGCGTAAGCTTAGAATTCATTTGGATATGATGCCTGTGTTAGTAATAGGGTTACATTTACAGCTATTTCGATTTATTGATTTTTTTCTTTAAAGGGTCACTCCACCATGTCGTTCCAAACCCATAAAATGGATGAAAACCGTCCCATTGACTGCCAAGCAATTGAACATGGTCATTATTAACAGACATATTTTATACACAAAGTCATTATTTTTATTTTCTTTGCATACAAAGCATGATCACTATGCAAATCTTTGCGTATTTGTGTTTCTTTAGCTTTGCCCATGACACGCCTCCAAGAACTCGTTTTCTAAGAGAAGCCTAAAGCTGTGTCTTAGAAATCTGCTAAAACTAAAGATGATAAGACACAAAGAATGCGCTACACTATAGGCACTCGTGATTAACATGAGATTGGCAGAAACCATTTCTATTATATTCCCTTATTGTTTCATTGTTGTACTTCCATGTGAAACTGTGATGCAGGTGTTATCAATGTGCTATGCATAAATAATTCCTCATATCATGCGTCTGGGCTGGCGCCAGTAGTGCTGTTGTGCTTTGGGCATCTCGAGTTTCCCAGCTCACAGACCTTTGCCTAATTAAAGGCTAAAAAACTAAACATGCTGTGCACTTTTCTAGACACATTAAAGATGTTTATCTTATATTAAATAAGTTGTGAAAAAATCCCTCGGACTGAAGGAGGGGACTCTTTTTACTTGTGCCAGTAAACAACCATTTAAAACACCCTAGTTACCACTTTGCAATGCACGTAAAACTACACTGCCCTGCAATGCCTGGCAACCACTAAAACAGCACCCTTGCTGCGTGGCGGCAAGTATTGCACAGACAAGTTTCCCTCTCATTTTCTTCAGAAAATGTAAAGATTTGTCTCACAGAATGTCATACTTTTAAAACAATCATGCCCACTCATTTTAAATTGTTACTACGCCTCCGTATGTGAGTATCTCAGACTCTCTGCTGACTTAGACCCCCCGAGAGACGGACTAAGAGGGCTGCAAATCTGACAAAACAAAAACAATTCTTCTCCAGGCGGGGAAAGCTAGGAAGTAGGGGAGAGCAGGGGGAAACGGATTGGATTATGGCCTGTTTTGATAAGCGAAGGTGTTTCCTCTGAAGTGAGAGAGCTGTCCCAGCAGTCCTGCTTTATGTATTGTATTGAGAGAGAGATATAAATGGAAAGGGTAATAATAGGTCCGGGGAAGTCTCCCAGGACCCTCCTGAAGAAGCGGGACAGGAGGGGAAACGGAGCAGTGGCTCTCTATACTGTCGTCATTTAGCTGTCCGGTTCTAATTAGCCCCGCAACTGCATTTCCTTGTTTCATGTCAACACATCTCTGCTATTGAATGAACTGCTGTGACCCCTCACAATGAGGCCAGTGATTTTCATTGTTTTTGTGTAACATGAGGTCACATTGACTATCAGAATGAAAATGCAAATCCACCATTAATAATGCTCTCGCTCACTGATGCCTTCACGACAGGGAGAGGCTCTTTGTGTTAACCTCCTGAGAAAATGAACTACATATTTTAGTTCTTTTAGGATCTTGGATTTCCAGACAGGAAGTTTCCATGGCACATTCAAAACTTATCAGGGGCTGCAACCATCAGTATTTGAGTGAAAGGGAAACTCGCAGCACACCATTTCTTATATAAAAATAAAAAAGCTCACGCAACAGAATATAACACTGAAGTCAGATGCTCTGAGTAGACCATTGGGGGAAAAACAAATAGTATGAATGTATATGCAAATGAATTTATAGCATGAATGCAGATATTTGTTATATGTTGTCATTGTTTTGTGACTTAACAATGACTTTTTTCACTGCCAGTCCTCTTGATGCTAACTTTAGAGTCTCTTAGCACCTAGTAGTTCCTCTGCCTGCTGTTTTATGAATCCTGTGAATTGGGGAATATTTCTCTTATTTGCATACTGTTTTTGCCTATAGAGCAGGGAAGTATGCATGTCTATCATACAGACCAAAGCAAATCATGCTAAATACTGTTTAATTTCAGGATATCACCTTGAGGTTGACACAAATTGTGTGGATTATATATTACTATATAATATATTCATTATATTTTTCTATAACAAGTATTCTTTTTATGATTACTCAGATATTTGAACAAGCATCTAACCCTAAGTTTCAACTCTTTGTGCTATGGACATGAATTAAACAAAGTTGTGAGGTGAAATATCCAATACTCATGACTCGATACCCTAGTGACCATCCATCAGTGCTCTAGCAGTCACAACAACATCGCCATCATTGACAGTATCATAGTATCAGGGCGGCATGTTTTTCATGTATAGATTAATTTTTTATGAAAAAGCCTAAAAATCAATCTTTCTGTTTCTTGTCTCCCAGCTGAGAAAGTGTCATCACTGGGGAAGGATTGGCACAAGTTCTGTTTGAAGTGTGAGCGCTGCAGTAAGACCCTCACCGCAGGTGGCCATGCTGAGGTGAGTAAGTCAGAGATCACACACTACCTCTCTGCAGTCTAGCTGGGGAAGCTCAAACTCCTACAGCTGAGTATTGACTTTGTGACACAAATAAGAGGATCAGTGGTCTATTTGAAGAGTCCAGAACCAGGACTGAAGCCTGTCATGCGTAATTATGTGTGTGGGGAGCTGGCATGACATAAATGCAATTTAAGGGGTAAAAATTATGCAGTCATGAAAATACAAAAGAAAACAGAGGGCCTCGAAACCTACAGGATGTTGCAACAAGCATTTTCCCTCCTTATCTTTTTTTGTTAGCTGTGAATAATCCTATCTCATGATGCTCGCCTTCAGTGATTTGTTGAAAGCTAGCTGGCCAGCGTTGTGCATCCCAAATGTTCCTGTGTACATGACTGCAAGCCAAATGAAATTCTCCACGACCTTTCCAGCATCCTATTACATCACACAGTAATGACTGTGTCTAGATTGGAAAGGCAGTAGAGGGCAAAGGACAGGGAAGTGATGTTTTCGAGCTAGAGGAATCGTCATCATCAGTCATCATGTTGCCTTGAGCTTGTGTTCAACGAGGGTAAGAGCAGGAAACGTCTGAGTGTTGCGTTTACTCTGTGAAGAGAATCACAAACAGAAGGAATTCTCTCTGTAATCTCTTTGTAAGCATATTAACATCTTCACATCAACCTGAATCTGGATGTAGGTCAGGTTGCTACAGGGGGATTTCTATTGGGTCTCACACGGTACAGGAACGAGGATGGGGTAAAGTAAAGATGCATGTGTGTAAGTTTTTCTTCAAGATTTCACCCTGTAGATAAGATGATAATCCCTCGGTGTGCTCCGTGGATTCTGGCAGGGTAAATCGAGAGGGTTTATGGGAATAGCCATGTTAAGTAGAGGCAGAATGGAGAGATTTTAGATTCAGTTACCAGAGTAAGTGAGAAGCTCTGGGAAAAGTGTGGGCTGGTGCTCTACTCTTTATGACCGGTGAGAGATGACCAGTGAGACCTGTAATGGGAGCTGATGGACTAAGCTTTGTGTCTGGCTTACACATCACACCCACAGACTTTTCACCGTCTGCCTGATGCATATCACACAATATGACGAGATTCTATCAAAAAACAATTGATTGGCAATTTCCAGAATCAAGGGTATGCAACTGACAGCGATTTGCCATTTAAAAGTACACAGAAGTGAGTGAGCTGAAGTGACAAAACTGTGCTTTAGACGTGGTTTAGTTAGCAGTTCCACTGAAGAACTACCCTAGTAAAAAAAGTAATACATTTAAAATATAATTATTTCATACTAAGTTTAGTTCAAATTTATTAACATATTTACTGAACGATAACTCAAAAAAAAAGACCTACTGATATAAAAATGTAATTAAACTTTATTTGGAGTATTACTTGTGCACAATGCATATTTCTTATAAATGAACCTAAAATGTCACTTTTAAATGCAAAGTATTTAAAGTGTACCTACAGTATACTTGCAATAGTTCCGCTTTAGCACAATCAAATATACTAAGTATGTGTTTAATTGGACTTCAGCACTACTTCTGCTCAATTAAAGTGCATTACGAATAAAATTAGTTGTTTCAATTTAGCAGACTTTAAGTATACCAGTTTAGTATAGTAAAAGTACAATTGTATGGCATTTTATTAAGAACATAAATATGAAAATGTATTTGTAGTATACTAAGCATGACATCGAATTCAAATAAATTTAAGTATTTTTACTAGGGTAGTCATTTGATTTGTAAGGTTCGTGGCATTTAGAATGATCCTTCCTGTTGTAAAGTCACGCAGTGAGAAAACCCCTGTCACTGATCTATCATGCAGTGTGAACACAGCAGCGACTGAATGATACCCCAGATAGTCATTCAGTGTGAAAAGATCTGTGACGCGACTACTTTGAAAATCGTGCAGTCTGAACTCGACATTAGTGTACACGCTGGCATTTTTGAGCAAAAATGCTCATTCCGTGTTGTCAAATCCTGTTTTCGGTTAATTTAGAAGCATTTGCTCCGTCTTTAATTTCTTTAAGGTCATTTGGAAGTGGACCAAGTGTTCTGGTTGCAGTGTTCACACTTACTCAATTGAACCACACTAAGAGCAATCACACCAGAGTTTGTTTTAATCGAACCAAATATGACAAGTGTGAACACGCCCTTAATTTTTGAAAAGCTGTAAAGTTGACCAGGCTTCATGCCAACTTCTTGATATGCGAGACCTCATTTACATTTTTGCATTTGGCAGACGCTTTTATACAGAGCAACTTGCATTGTGCTCAAGGTACACATTTTAGCAGCTGCTGCTTTCTCGAAGAATCAAATTGATGACTTTAACGTCGCTAGTATGATGATCCACTGTTTGAGCTACAGGAAAGCTTAGGGGTGTTGGTCAAGTCCTCGAACTCCCTCCCTTGTGTTCTAACACTTTAGGATTACACCAGAACCACTAGACCTCTGTAGTCAACAAGTGTAGCTTTTTTTGCCTTTTTTAGAAGTATTGACGTCTTACATCATCAAGTTTTCTGGTCATTGCAATTAAGGCGGGAAGGTGTCTGCTATAGCCTTTGTTGGAATGTGGGGCTCATTACAGTTTTTCCTCTTGCATACTTTTGTACTGGCATGGGGCCACTCTGTCCCTTCCGTTCCTTTATCCTGTCCCGTGCAGCTGTAACGGTCACACAGCTGCTGTCTGACGGTTTCCATGGCAACTTTTCCCGCCACGGCCCTGACCAAAGGGCTCTGTGAGCAACTGCCATTGAAATATGCTCCGTCCTTCCATGCAGACACACTCAAGGCACACAAAGACACACAAGACACTATGGGTGTCCTTTTCCATCAAAATAGACTGTGTCCTGGTAACTGCTGTGAGTGTTATCAGGGAGTGGACACCAAGATAACCACCGTCTGTGGCATTGAGACATTTAGTATAGTCTACAAGCAGCAGATTAAACTGCAAATTTAGACCAGCACATACACACATATTCAGTTGTAATTGATGAAAAACAAGCTTTGAATGACCATGTTTTTCTTCTGTTTTACATCTTCACAGCATGATGGTAAACCATACTGCCACAAGCCATGCTATGCTGCCCTCTTTGGGCCAAAAGGTAAGATGAGATGAAACACTTAGCATGTCTAATCTCTAGAAGTTGTAATCTCTGCCCATTTACCACATATACAACATACTAGGTTATGGAATGATTGATGTGACTTATTTGCACTCATGCATATAGCAAGAGTAAATATTTAAGTCATTGTTATCACGTAATTATAGAGTGCCCTCTGCTGGGCATTAGGAACATTCTTGTTTTGAGAAATAAATCACTGACAATACTTCACTTTAACGTTTAATGTTATTAATGTAGGTTATTTTTTTATTTATATACTCGCTCATAGTTAATTTATAAATATGCATAGTATCTGCAGAAGTTAACTTTAAATTGTATAGACATGTGATAAGTTTTGCTAGTTTATGATACAGAATATATTAGCTAAAATTTAATTAATCATATCAAACATTTCTTATGTAGCATGAATAGAGCGTGATAGAGGGATATCTTTATGAAACCATGTTTATTATGTAGGCGTGAACATTGGGGGTGCAGGCTCATATGTGTATGAGGCTCCCGCCAACACCTCCCCACCTGCATCCACCATCGACTCTGCCCCCAAACCTCAAGAGAAATGGGTCCCGGCATCTTCAAAGCCACCATCTAAAGGTACAAACAGCGATCAACAGGCTTATTCTAATCTGGCTGAGTGTGCAATTAAGGCCACAGAGTTTGTAGGTTGTGTGGATCTTCCTTTAACTACAAGTCACTGTGTACTAAACGCATATGACAAATTGCACAGTGATTATTTGGATCATGCATGCATCTCTCATTTCAGCTGGAAGCATCACCACCTTCTCTGGGGAAGCCAACTTGTGTCCCAGATGCAGCAAGAAGGTCTATTTTGGTATGCTTCTCTGCGTCCTAACAACATTTCATACTGTGGCTTGGATTTTAATGATAGGAAATGGTGGTAGTGTAATGACATGCTCTGTTACTTATGGCAGCTGAGAAGGTGACGTCACTGGGGAAGGACTGGCATCGTCCATGTCTGCGTTGTGAGAGATGTAGCAAGACCCTGGCAGCTGGCAGCCACGCAGAGGTGAGAGGAAAACTTGCTAATAGTTGGAGCGCAAATATAAACGTAATTAATTCTGTCCATGTAAAAGGAATTAGACGAGAAGAATTTTGACATTAGAAGTCCTGAATAAACCGCAGTGCATCTGTGGGTCATTAAAAAGTTTTAATTGGTAATAAATCAATTTGTTGGAAATTGAGTCCTAAATTATGATTCATAGGTTTCTCTGAACATTTCCTTTGGGAGTAAGTACAGTTTATCAAAATAAAACTGAAGTCTCTGTATGGCTTAATGTGATATATAATTTGCACAAAAAGAACATTTGTTTCTTTTATTTTATGCACTGTATATGCATGAATGCAAATTTCTTTTAGTTGGTGTGCAGGTCCTTAAAAACTAAAAGGTATTGGAAAATATTAAAGTGTATTCAGTGTACTCATTCTATCCTTAAATGTGTTTCTGTGTGTTGCAGCACAACGGTCAGCCCTACTGTCATAAACCATGTTATGCTGTCCTCTTCGGCCCAAAAGGTACAGGGAGAGTTTAACTCTAGAGGGAGCCATTGCTTAATTTTCAGAAAATAACGTGATGTTGTTTCTTCGTTTGCAGTGAAACCACTGAACTTTTCTGGCAATTTTAGATCTTTTATATATATTTATAATCTTTTGTTTTCTTTATATCATAATGAATACAAAACACGTGACATGTCCAAGTTAAATCAGTTTCAGTTCAATTGCATAGTAGTTGTTAACCCAGTCTAATCCACTCTCCTGCATTTCTAGGTGTAAACACTGGTGGTGTTGGCAGCTATATCTACGACAAGGAACCCAACACAGAGGCTCAGCCTTGATTTTTTTTTTTCGATCCTTGGGAAGCCCAACTATACTATAATAACAGCCACTACCAGTACCTCACGCACTTTCACACACGCCCCACTTTTTGCCTTATCACGGATAACCTGTGCCAGCTCAAACCTTTCTGCAGAAAAGTGACGCCACATACTACAATCATGCCTTGAGTTCAAGCTGCACCACTTACAGTCCCTTGGCCTCTACTTTTTGAGAGTCCTCTATCCCAATTTCAACCAGAGGAACATTTGAACTGGTTAATCACTTCTGATTTGTCCTATGATTAATTTAAAGGTAATTTATTTAATTGTATACAGTATCTTTCTTTGTATTATCATTAAATCACTGTATTGTAGCTCCTCTACAAAGGACCCATACTTCCACAATACTGCATGTACAGTAGGATGTTTGTGTAACGTGTGTTCTAGTAGCAGATAAAACAGAAGTTCACTAAGGGAGTTTTGTTTTATGAAGAAGAGCCAGGCTGTTTGAAATGCCTGCTGACAGAGAGATGAATCTCACCTTAGAGGCTCCTTGCAGGTGCATTCGGGAGCACATCATCATAAATCAGAAAAATATTCCCAAAGCCACATTTACTTTCTGGCCATATGGCAACATTCTTACGTTTAAACATTTTAAGAGAAGGTCTGCAGGATGTATGCAGATGGTAAAGTGAAACGTCCAAGCTCTTATTTTTAAAGGGAGGATATATTCTGCTCCCAGAGGGCCGCTGTCCTGCAGAGTTTAGCTCCAGCTCTAATTAAGTACACCTGAACCGGCTAATCAAGGTCATCCAGATTATTAGAAGCTTCCAGGCTGGTGTGTTGGGACAGGATGGAGCTCAAATCTGCACAGGCCCTCCAGGAGCACTTCTGGATACCCCCTTGATTTATGGGGTAGCTAGTTGACGCTCACAGGGACGGATGGGAACAGGGGTGTATGTGATTGGTGCTTGGTGACCAAGTAGCTGCAGCTAATATTTCTGATGCCAATCTAGTACCGTTACATGACGGATTAAGGACAATATATGAATAAGCTTTTGTATCGTTTGTGATCTGAATCTTTTAAACGAACCCCAGTTTCTCAAAGTGTTGAAACTGAAGTATTATGTTTCCCATTAGTTCTTTAGTTTATAGTGAATTCAACTGCATTCTTTCTGAATGTGCATTTGTACTCCATGACTGTTATTCTTCTAGTATTTGTTGTTTTCTTTTTTGCTGTATCAGACCTTTGTCCTTTTGAGAACTTTGTTATGCAGAGTCTGCACGCCAAGTCCTGCTGCTTCTGTATGTTTAATCCCATATTAAAGTTTACATAAAGCGTTTCCCTTGTCTTGGGATTTTATTTAAGTGCAGCTGAATGCGTTTCCTGCTATAACAAGACGGGAACAATAAGGGAGTCGTTGATAAAAGATGGCCTTAAGTGCGCTGCCATTGTTACTATTTTCCAGTAATAATTTGGTTAAGTCATGGACTTATCCACAGCAACTGAACAGTCATAGGAATAAAGTGTCTGACAGAGTCTGTTTATGTGCTTTGATCACAAAACGCTTTTAAGTAGTAATCGTTTTTTTTTTTTTCATTTTAAACTTAAAGGTTGTCTTGGGAATACTGCTGTGATGTGGAGAAAACATCTCTTGATCTCACGTTAAGGTTACGTTCAGTCAAATTAAGCCTGCTTAGATTTGTCTGTGCTTTGAGCTCCTAGCAAAATCAATAGAACAAGATATTCATTGTAAATATTTCCTTTTTAATCATACTTTTAGCACACAGAATAAAAAGTGACTAGACTATTGGTGCTAGAGTTCAAACGTCTTGCTAATGGTGGCACCACTTATATTAAAGAGTTAGTTCACCCAAAAATGGAAATTCTGTCATTAATTACTCACCCTTGTGTCGTTTCAAACCCGTAAAACTATTTTTGATGATATCAGAGAGCCATCTCACCCTCCATAGACAGCAATACACCTGAATAATCCCAGATCCAGAAAGGTAGCGTAGAAACGTAGAAAAACACTGTCTATGTGACATCAGAGGATCAGCTTAAGTTTTGCAACGCTTTTTTTTTGCGCAATAAAAACAAAAATAAAATTTAACTCTAACATTCTTTTTTTATCGCATGAAACATTTGCAAATGAGGCACCGTTTCCATCCAGCAATTTGCTGCAGCAGGAGAAGCCACTGTGGGTCTTTTATTGTAGGCTATATAATAAATGACTAGCACCTCAGAGTGTGAAAATGAAACGCAATAAAAACAGCAATGTTTTATTTTGCTTTTAGAGGCAGATTCCTGCTGTTTGGGAGTGCAGTCATGTAAATGAGTTTCCATCCTACTTTGTTTTTTTGATACATTTTCATATTAGATAAAAAATGTATTCTACACACATTTTTAGAATTTATGCGCATTGTCGCGCTTTTTATACAATATCCCAGAAAAATGGGTGGATGAAGCATAGCCAGTGTGGTGAATTTGTGACAAAGCTGTGTGAACCTGTTGCTAAATCATTCAACCACACACTAAATTATAGGATTCCTATTAAATCCTGATTGGTGACTAGTCAAGACGGCGTTCAGGTGGTTTTGAAATATACAACAGGGTTGTTCAAACTTGTTCCTGGAGGGATGTTGTCCTGCAGAGTTTAGCTCCAACCCTATCTAAACACACCTGAACCAAGTAAATAGGTAGTCCAAGAGATTATCAACAGATCTAATGTAAAAACACCTACTGTGTTTGTCACTGCAGCAATACATATATTGCAGCGTTATAGTGCTAGCAGGTATTACCTGTATTCTATGAATTGTAGGCATATGGTGTATTAAAACATCTTCAGAGAAGCCAGTTTTCCTTAAGTAAGCCCAAACTATGACCTCACTCTCATACCATTGATCTAAACATTTCCAATCTGACAGGAAGAAGAGCTTTACTGGATTTTCAGTCAGATGCTTACAATAGAGCTAGCTCAAAACAGCTGGAAATGTGTCCTGTGATCTGTTAGCAATGGGACAGGGTGGGCTGTCAGCCTCACCAATGTGTGAAACACTGCACCCTGGGTCCTGGTCTTTCATGATGCTGCCCAACAGCAAATCTAAGGAGTCTATTTTCCCGTTTTAACATGAATCTTTCTTTTTAAGCACATTTTCTTTTCTAAGCATTTTCGGGGACAAAAAGAGCGTGCGTGTGCGAGCCCAATGCAAACAAATCAAAGACGCAGAATAGAAGATTTATGATGCCGTGATAACTCTACATTTGTATTCAATGTGTTTACAGCTGTGACTGTCAAACTCGCACTCTTTTAAATCTTCTCACTGAGCCCGTGGCATGTTTGTCTTCAGATTACACCACCTTCATCATTCAATGACATAAAAGAATCACCTTTTAAAAGCTAATGACTTACCCATAAAAGTGCAACACAATTCACGTTAACGGCTTTTATACAATATCACTGAACGCTGTCATCTAGTTGAAATATTGTAGGCATTAAAATATTGTTATATATGGTTGTAAGGCCATTGTGATACTCTCTAAAATGTCAAAAGACGTAACTTAGGGGAGTAGAATGGTAGAGTTAAATTACATTATTTTTGTTTTCTTCACGCAAAAAAGTATTCTCCTAGCCTTGCAAAACTGAAGTTGAGCCACTTATGTCACATGGACTGTTTTACCTGTGTTTTTACCCATGATCTGGGATCATTTTAGTTGTATTGCTGTGTATGGAGGGACACATGGCTCTCTGATATCATCAAAAATATCTTAATTTGTGTTCTGAAGATGAACGAAGGTCTTATGGAGTTTGGAACGACATGAGGGTGAGTAATTAATGACAGCATTTAGTTTTTGGGGTGAACTAACCCTTTAAGTCAGGGATCATCAAGTTCGGTCCTGGAGGGCCGGTGTCCTGCAGAGTTTAGCTCCAATCCTAATCAAACACAC
>JAUCMS010000031.1:13693230-13734643 GCA_032357445.1 Enteromius radiatus | reverse complement strand
AGGTGTTGAAGTAAGTTGGAGCTAAACTCTGCAGGATACCGGCCCTCCAGGACCGAACTTGATGACCCATGCTTTAAGTAATTGTTCAGGAAAGCTGATTTAGTTTTTCATTCAGTTTTCTTGCAGATGCCACTCAATATTCAACTAGTTTGCCAATTTGTTATCAAATGCAATTAAATTCATACATTTTAAGTTTGTCCAGGTCCTTTTGGGGGCCACTGTAAATAACCACAGGAAGTGTAATAATTGTTGACACATGGTCTCTGAATGAGAGTCAGTTGCTGTGGAGTTTCACCCTGACATCATTGTGAAACATAATTGAGTAAAGCAGCCAATAGAGTTTTCTGCCTACACCCTGAGAACTGGTAATGCAGCATTGCATCCATCATGTAAAGGTGGTAAAAATCCCTCTAGGCGGAGGTCTATCACCCACTGTGCTATTCAAAACACTGTAGTAAATTCCTTTAAACGTTATTTTCATTTGAACATTGCAAACTGTTGTCTCTTTCTACCAATTATGTAATACTGTTGAGAGCATTCCTATTTATTTTCTTCATCTTCCAAATTTGGTAATATCCCACTGCTAACATCTAACTTGACTGGACAGTGGCTCCTGCCCTACACAAGGGAGCAATTTGGTTACTTGGATACACTTCCGGTCCATTCCCAAACGCTTTAAACTCACTCAACTCTATGACTGGAAACAAACTCGAAAAACAACATCTGGAGTAAAAAATGAAAACAATTTGCCAGTTTGCTAACACAGTCTGGTTAGATAGAGCGTGAGATTTAAACACATCTATTAAAAGTACTACTCACTTGACTAGAGTTAAAGGACTTTAAACAGTAGAGTGCTGTCTCCAATTAACTTTTAAATGAAATTTTGCAAACTTTAATCTAAGAATGCTGCAGTTTACTCCTAGTTTTGTGGAAAAAGTAGAAATTCATCCACCAGATAGCTAATGTCTGCTACGCTTTATATTTCTATTGCTATAGTTTGGCTGTTGTCAGGTAGGTTTACATAGTTTATCATCACACTGCCCAACAATAAAGACCAGATGCATGGGCAGCACTGGGCATAAATGAGTGGAAACACAGACAAAAAAAAGTGGAAAATTTTCTCCTAATCTTAATATTGTCTTTCATCATGCTCTGAATGAGTGTTTGCTTAGTCTTATTTCTGTAACAGGGATTTTCCTACACAGAGAAAAGCCCATAGATTCATCCACCAGATGGCTTTCGCCTAAATAAAGGGACAGTGGTATATCTGATTAGGTCACTAAATTACATCTATGGCCAAAATCAGTATCAAAAGTGCCTTTTACGTCATCTCAGGGTTGAGTGAGGTCGTCTTCATCGAATTGAATTATTTCACAGATTCCTGCTAAAGCATTTAGTGGACTCACAGACTGAAGAGAATGATAAGATATGTTTTACTGCGGCGCTCTGGAAAGCTTCATTCAGATTCTTCACAGAAAGATTTATTAAAAGATTATCTGTAGTAGTAATATATATAAAAACTGTCTTCTTTCCAAACAACAGCAGAGAAGAACCACAATGCTGATAATCCTGAAAAGAAATGGACCGATCAAAAAACAGGCTTTTATCACAGAAACACAAATTGCTGTCATCCTTTGACCACTGTGGCAGGAAGAGATCAGTGTCGCCCTGGCAACAGAACAATCTCTTCCCCCCGTGCATGCACACTGGTGTCCTCGTGGGTCCAGGAAGGGCGTGTTGGAGGATCTCTGCGCTGCCCAAGATGTGTGCCGCTGGAGATGCGAGCCGCCAAGGATGTGAGCAGCCGTAGGAGTACGGACTCCACGCCTTCCCTGGACCCTGTCCCCTCAAACACTGCCTGACCTTCACTGTCCCAGGAGCACGACGAGGACACCAGTTCCCCTTTTATTTTTGGACACTTTTTCCCCCTGGACACTTTATTTTCTGTATTATTTTTGTAAATAAAAAGCCTCTCCGAGGCCTGATGCCACTCCCACTGTGTGCGTTTGTCGATGGCTCATCCCGTTTACACCACCCACTCCCACAAAGCATGATAGCTGCATTTCATATATTTGGGTTGCACCACATGACATTTACAACTTGAACTGACCTTGACGATCTGCAGGGGTCACACCACATTTTTGGTAACACTTTATTTTAGGGTCTCTTAACTAGTGTCTCAGCATGCATATAACTACAATATTAGCATTTATTAGTAATAATTAAGCACACATTAATGCCTTATTTTACATCTCTAATCCTACCCAGTTGCTAAACTTACAACTATCTCACTAACTTTTAATAAGCAGCTTTAGTAATTGCGGCGGAGGCGTGCGGATCCATTAGCGTACTTTTATTCTAAGGCATGGTCAAAACAGGCAGGGTCCTAAAATAGCAAACAGGGCAATGGAGGAATGGCAGAATCAAGGTTGAGGGACACAATCAGATGTCGGGGCAGGAAGAAAACAATCACAATCCAGAGAATACAAAGCAAGGTCAAAAAACAAGGAAAACAATCACGGGTAATAACGCTTGGAAAAGATCACCAGAGCAAATCAAGACTTTGCGAAACTGAGTCCGTATCTGCATCCGAAATCGCATACTGCTTATGTAGATACTACATTTAAAATTGGAAGTACTACCCGACCGTTAAAAATTATGTTCTATATAGTATGAATGTGTGTTAAACAAGTGTAATTTAATCACAATAAACAACGTTTTTTTTCCTGAGGTACTTACACTTGAAATGAGCCGCATCTCAACTTTCCACCATTTTTCGAATATGACGCCTCCTCTCCCGGAGCCTCATGTGATAGGAAAGTGAATTCGGGTGGAAGCAGTAGGTCATCCGGGTACTTCTCGCCCTACGGAATTTCGAATACTATGAATTCGGACATACTACTCGCCTCGCATACTGTTTTTCGGGTACTATATAGCAGGGAAGTAAGTGATTTCGGACGCAGCACGTGTGAGTATGAGTCCAATGGTGATGTGCTGGTGCAATAGTTGCTGGGAAATGAAGTCCAGGTGACAGTAGATGGTTCGTGGTGAATCTGTGTAGGTAGAGGTGCCCTCTGGCAGAGCTTGAGGGCACCAAACGAGTTTTGAGAGCACCCAAACGAGTTTTAGCCTTTATGACAGTCCTGGACTTTTTAAACCACATACAGCTAAACGGATGTTCCCTATCATGAGTGAAATCATTGTTTGGCTTCTGTAAATCTTCACATTAACTAAGTGCACGTGTTTACCCCAGAAAACTGAATTGTTAAATGTCAAGACTAGCGTAGGCTGAATGTGAAGTCTGCTTTTAATAAAACATGGTCGACTCTCTATAAAGTAGCGGAGATTCCTTTAACACTTTACATGACAGAAAAACTCTCCAGCATCTATAAACAAACTACTGTAATTCAACAAATAAAGCATTCATCAACTCTGACTGAGAAATCAATGAAGTGTCAATATCTCTATCCATCACTGTCAAACACTGCGAAGCCTTCAGCACTGACCTGCCTAAACAATCTTTTATTGTAGTCCAAAGTCTCTTTCACTGCTCTATATTTTTCCTTTTCTTTTCTCCTTTAATGATACACAGATGTGCATCCACACTGGCCTAAAAACACTTCTTCTTTATAAGTCCAATTTCTTTCTTAATCGGCAAGCACAGCCTTGATGCCACATGTGTTACTAGGATTTGAAAGCTTGGTGCATCATGGGAAATCCCCTTCTTTTTGTATTCATCATTTCAGCCTGTAAGGAAAAACACATTACTGATGTTTAGCACTGCAAGCCCTGATTTTCATAATGCCAGCATGATGAAAGAAAGCTGAATGCAAGTCAAACAGCCCTGATACTTTAAGAGTACTAACACTGAACCCCTATCTCACGTTTCTGCCGTCACCGGCACACGATTGTGATCGAGCTGCACAGGTGAGCTAGCAGATGTTTCAGATGTTTTTGAATATAAAGGGGAGATCTGAGAAAGTGGCGCTCTGCCACAAGAAGGACTGAAGGCTAAAGGGTTTGTGCGTTTGACTTATTGTTCTCTATGTTCAGTGTAAGAGTAACTGAATCACCATTTTGTGCCACATGATCTTTTTTTCAGGATGTATGTAGCAAAAATGTCTAGCTAACTTATCCTTATAATATTTAGGTGTGGGCAATATGACCAAAATCTTATATCACGATATGAGTCGGGGGTTTTTTCACGGTAACAATATATCCCAAAATAGTTCAATAAGGTCTTTATAAAGGTGTTGCAAACTAGACGTTTCAGCATTGTTGTCACAAATGTCAATCTCACAAAATATTCTTCACTCTGTAAGTTAAATATATATTTCTTCTTAAAGTTACAAAACACAAAAGTGGTTTTGTCAAAAAGATTTCCATTTCTTTTGTTGTTTGATTAACATTAATGACAGACAGCAGGAATATTATACTTCAAGTATAAGTTTAAGACGCACATTACTGTGTTTATGAGGATGCTTTCAAAAATGGCCATTTTGGCACCAACGAGTGTGTGTATTTAACCAATCAAGGTCTATAAAGCAGCAAAAATAGCTCAGTTTAATACTCCTGTGCTCTGTGAGCACTGTCTACACTTTGGTTTTTAAAACAAGTGATTTCAAGCCATTGGAAGTCAATTTGCAGCAAAAGAGATCTCATTTAACTACATGCTCATGCTGTCTGAGAGAAAACATGTGCAAACCATCAGCCGGTTTCGCTGACCAGGCTTAAACTAGACCCAGATTAAAATACTTATTTGAGCTGTCCCAACTGAAAATATCTTGCTCTGACATATCTTATAATCTCAGTGTAATTGTTCTGTCTCAAGATGCACCTGCAATGTTTTCTTCTAAGGCATTCTGAGCAGTTGCAGTTCCTTAAATATCTTAATCAAACTAAGGCCTAGTCTTAGCTTAAGCTAAGCCCCATTTGTGAAACCGGGCCTATATGTTTTTGTGACTACACCAACGTCAATGTTTTCATTTTTTCCCTTTAAAGCCGGGCTCACACCACAGGAGTTAATAAAATAATATAGTTATTCTCTGCATTTCTCCTCTTAGTTAGTTTCTAATACTCCTGTGGTTGCATATTTTACAAATGTTGTTGACTCTTTGAAGAATTGCTTTTGTTTCAGTTGTTTGTAAGTTGCCTTGTATAAAACTGTCTGCTAAATATATAAATATAAATGTGCAATGTACAAATATTTTCAAGTACTCCCTGAGGTACAAATATCTCTAGTTGGGAATTGATGATCTAATGGATCTGTCTCACACGGAGAGGGCCACACTCAGAGATCTGACAGTAATACTCAACTGTTCTTTGCAGTAAAGCCAAACATAAGACTCCTCCATATGCTGATCTCTTTGTCCTTTCATTTCTCAAGCTGGAACTGTTTGAGTATTGTCAAACTTAGGAAGTCAGGCTTAAAAAACAATGGAAAAACTACATCCACAGAGGATAACAGGTGGAAAAATGGAAACATTAGAACACACAATAATATTCTTTTAAAAACGATGCCTTCTAATGTGGATTTTCTCTTCTTTTGATCTGACTTTTTGTTTTTGAAGATTTCCAATTTTGCTTTTTGTGGCATGAAGGCCTGAAATTATTATTTTATTCACCTAAGTTTCTGCTAAACTAAAATAAAAAAAGCATACATATATTTATGAATTGGTGCAGTTTCCAGTTGACACTAGTGGCAGTAAAACTCTTAATTTTCAAAAGCAGTTGTGATAAAACGTAGGTTAGAGACCTGCATTTCAATGGGCTTGGGTAAGTTACAATTGTTGGATATAGTAGAAAAGGTCAAGACCTCTGAAGCTGGACAAGTGTATATATATATATATATATATATATATATATGGACCAAAATAAATAAATAAATATATTAGTATCTCTAATGCTTTAAAAGAAGTAATGGGACACTAAAGTGCACCGTAATCATGTCATGTGCTGTGCAGAATTAATGATGTCCTGCATTATCAAATAAAACATTTCTGAAGGCACACAAAGATTCTGACATTGACTGGCCTTCATGGTCCAATGAAGCGTACTCAACAAAGCCTACAACAACTGACCTTTCTGACACTATTTGCATAACTTTGCAAGACTAGTAGTAGATGGTCGGACAAGCTAAAGACAAACAACAGCGGGTGACATTCTGAAGTGATGAAAAAAGCACGTCAAAGACTACAAAGGCAACTTAATCATTGTAAAAACAGACTGCTCTACCAGGATTTTAAAATAAAAAAATCCAGGTGAAGTCAGGCAGCATGTTGTGACTTCACTGACGAAATGAGGAAAAGCTGTTAAACTGATTGTGGGACAGTTCTGGCCCTTCCTACCTCAATCTTTCCTTTGTCACTGAACTTCCTGTTATGTGTTTGCTTACACATCCCAGCATCTAAACTGGGCTGCTTTCCCACCATGAATCCAACCCAGACTCTTTTCCATCCCTGTAGTCTTATAGTTTGATGTTCTTCATCTGTTCTTTTCAGTTACGCAACCAAATGGTGGACACACTTATTTAGACAAACTATTAAAGTGACAAACGGGAGTTCATGGACATCTATATAATTTTTTGTAGGATAACCTCAAAATCATGGGAAGACATCATCTATGCCAAACCAGCTCTCTTCAAAAAGGGCCAAAACCAATAAGTACAGCAGCCAAAAAGGCAACACCCTGTTAGTACGACAACATACACAGCTTACCCTACAGTCTCAGACTTCAAATGAAAACCTTAGCAACCGCATAGCAGCACCCAAAACACCCAAACACTTGTTGTATTCATGTTTATGTCATATGATTTTGATTTCGTGTAAATATATTGCATCTGGCTTAATATGAAAAGGATATTACACTGAAGCAATATTAATTACATTATTTAAGCAATGTCACACACACAATCGTGCAGGTGTTATGAAAATCACTGCAATCAATTAACGCTGATGTTCAGAGCAATAGCAAAACGCCAAGAGCTTAATGCAACAGTTTAATAAATGAAGAGTTAATACTGGGTAACCTAGATTTTATACACAGTTGCGCCTCCAGAGAAAATAGCTGCAAAGCCACAGGAGAACTAAACACTTTCTGAATGAATATAAGTGTATCAGTTGAGTAAATGATATATGCGTGTTTTGTTCCTCAAAGAAGCGGTTGAATGATTCAATAAGTCAATAATAACTTACGTGTTTGTTCTCCGAATGATTCAGCGTTTTTGAATGAATATGTTTGTCACTTGTCGCCACCTAGTGACACAACTTTGTAGTCTTTGTCATGTTTATTGTTTTTCTGCGTAACAAAAACATTTATTTGAAAGGGCTGGAAAAAAGGATTTGGTAAGTTTTGGGGGACCAGATTATACCAGTCTGCAACCTGAGCTGACCTTGTCTTGCCATAGGTGATGTTAAGTAATATTAACTAATGTCAATCTTTATTTCATTCTCTCTCTCTCTCTCTCTCTGTGTTCAGTTCAGTAAAAGTAATAAATAGACTGAGACTTAAAAAAAAGCAAAAAAAAAAAAAACCTTGACGGGTAGACTGGAATCTGCCCAATGTCCTGCGATAGATAAAGCAGCTGCTCTGCTATTCTTTGACTTGGCTGAATTCTTCAGTGGTCTGAAAGAGTTCCCACATAAACCCACCAGAGGAACCCTTTGGTCCAGCTCTTTCCTTTGGGAAAACATTTCTTTTCTTTTCAGGTCTGGAGAGCGAATCAGCATTTGTTTGTGTTGAGCAACGGTTTCCATAGAGACCGAAGGTTCTCAGACATTCAACATTCCAGAATATTTCTACCAATATTTTTTTCTTTCCTCTTTCATGAAACAGGCTTGTTAACTAAAATCCTGCTTAAATCCTTTTGGAAAGATGAAAGATAATAAGGCTAGTAATAACAAGGGGCCACTAAGAAAAGTGAGGTGTCTTTTAACATAGACTCTAATTTTTAAAGACAAATGGGACCTCAAAATGTTGACCTCAAAAAGCTCTCCTGATCCCTTAGTACCCTAACATGTGATTAGCGCTTGATTAGCAACAAAAAACAGCAGCCCTCAAAGAACCAGATCAGAAGATGCCCAAACCTGTGGACCATAAATTGAGCCACATTTGATTGATTCAAGCAAAGCGGTGGGAATGGTGCCTAATCAGTCCATTCAGCTCTATGATGAGTCAGAGATGCTGGTTGTAGAAATAATCCACGCTGTGGTAACAGTGTTTTTCAACTTGTCAAATGCCAGTTTTTTTTCTAAAAGGCCCTTCATCACATTTACAATGCTATACGCACAAACCGAATTCATGACAAAACATTCGGAAACACCAAGATGTAGTTAAAGAAGAATTTTTTCCTACCATTTGAATAGTGCAACTTCATAAATAACTACAAAAAAACTACAGTAGCTAAATATAAAAATGTATCTTTAATTAATGTCACACTTGTATGCTGAAAATCACATCAACAGCTAAACAGCGAGTGTTATTGCTTTATGTAACAGATAAAAAAAACTAAAAGTTAATATTAAGTAACTTTCATTTTATTATTTTACAGTTGCTCTTCCTACGAAAATAGCTAAAAACAAACAAAGCAAAATTAAGTTCTCTCTACCAGAAACACAGAGTAGTTCCATTCTTGAACGAGTCTGTGTATTTAAGCCGACTGGTTGAGTAAATGATTCACTCATATTGTTGACTGAATGATTCAATAGGTCATTGTAACTTACATGTTCTTTCTCCAAATGAATTAACGTTTTGAATCAATTCATTATAACAATCACTTGTGTAACTATGTCACGTAGAAAGAGTCACTGAAAATGGCAAAAATGCTAGTTTCATTTCAAATTTTCCTTTCTCTTTGGAGTGTTACAAGCTGTTCCAGAACAGTTCAACACAAATATTAGAGTGTGTTCAGTGCATGAATCTGCAGAGCTATAAAGTGAGGCAATTCTAACTCTGCAAGAACAGTGTGGCACTTCTGACTCACAACCTTTAAGTAAGTTACGTTATCTTATTAAAAGAGCCTGCTACTTATTCAAACGTGAGTTTTGAGGAGTGCTAGTTGTTTGTCGTTTCTCTGATCACGAATGCAGACATGGTGTGATGTTTACAAGGTACGATGCAACGCAACGTGTAAAAAGACAGTACTAAATCATGATAATCAGTAATTATGCAACAAATGCCTTGTTTGTAATGTGTTTTATTGTTTTTGTGTCATAGCGCCATGACACAGCATCACGTTATGATAAGAGGCGTAACATTTACGTCACACATCAGAGCACACCTCACTTTTTAGAACGATGAGCTTTTCAGGAGGCAGGACTTAAAGGAGAAACAATAATGTAGAGTATGATACACATTGCATTACACTAAATAAACAAAATAATGTTCTTTTTAGCAACATCATATGACCCCTTTAATAACCAGAGACACTTGAGAGGACTTCAACAAGGCATAATGACAGGGAAAGGAGAGATTCACAGAGAGTCCAAAATCGAATGTGTTTCTCATTCCTGTTCCCAACAGAGTTCTTTATTTCACAACGTAGATTTACAAGCCGTTTCCACAGTAATGCCACATTTAATGGGCCAGTTTTATAAGAACAACAGTATTCACAATCAAGTGGCCACAGGATCCCCAGCCTAATATTTTAGGATTACTTAACCACTATAATATTACGATCCGTGATACACATGCCACAATCTTTTAGCAACCTTATCAGTATAAAAATTTCCACTACTCCCTCCAAATATAGGCCATTCCATTTTATTTTACAGATGATCTGAGCACAAGAGGCTTTTAGAGAAGAACAACATCAAACCTTCTCCAACATAATGACTTAAACATTTCCCTTCGGTTGCAGTGGATGCAGCACAATGATGGAGCAGCGCCAGATACAGTAGAAGAGCATGATCGCTTCTCCAGGATATGATCCACAGGACATTTTCCTGCTGTCCGACAGTCTGTGATTCCTAAATTGCCCATTTTCCATATAAAACCCACCTTCATTCACTCTAGTTTATACTGAGGCTTGCGAGCGTACTGGCTTGAAATAAAAGCTTCACTGTCCTTAACTCAACTGAAATCTGTATTTCTTTAGCACTGACACTTTTCTCACTCTATTACTTACGGGTTTATTATACAGGTAGTTGTTAAATCCTTAAAAGTTATGGCTTTGGGAATGCATACCGTATAACAGTGGCAGGTTACCCTGGTTACCGTACAGTCGTTTCCTGTCAGTTCTGCTTTCCTCGGCCTGCTACTCCATTATGACGTAACCCATCGTTTTCCTGCCAAACGCTCTCCATTGCAACCACAGTCATTTCCGTGCAGATAAACTGGTTTAATGAAGACTCCAGAGTACACAAATGGAAACTGTCTCCCTGAAATGTAGGAGCCTTGGAGATCTATTGCAAGTGCATGGTGAAGAAAAACCCCAAGTTCAAAGCTTCACCAAGACACCAATAAACCTGTATTCCTGGTCATTTGTGTTACTGATCCATGCCATGTGTGGCTTGGTGGCCTCATAATTGAAACCGTGTGGATATGTGGTCTGTCCAAATATTATGTCTGAATTTGTATCAATGGATTTATGGTAGTATATCCGGCTAAGGAATAAATGTTAAGGCAGTAACACAGTAGAGTGGATGCTTGTGGTCCTTTTGTGGCAGAAAACCGGCAGTAAATGCACTCTGAGGCTTACTGAACTGCCACTGAAATCCTGTAACATGTAACATTTCTTCAACAGACAGAGCTTATCAACCAGTTGCTCGATACTTTAGTGCTCTCTGGCATATGAAAGTAATTTTCTCTGCTGTAGAGTACTACAGCCAAAGTAAAGTCGGCCCGATTACTTTTGATTTACCTAGACTATCAAGTGAGTGAAGACAGAAACTGGAAAAGTGTGCATGGAAACTTTAAGGAGCTGATGGTTTGAAATCTTGACTTTCATCAGCTATCTGACTGTTTTCCACTTTCTGCTTGTTTGCAATAGCTGAAATGCACAGATGTTTCAAATGATTAATATAATTTTCCAGTCTTATCAAGTTTCTTAAGTTTGTTTAAATTATTTAAAATAATTCCAGTTCACAGTTGTGCTGGAAATGTAACATTAAAATACATTTATTTATAGGTTAACATAGTTTCTTATTTTGAGTGGGGATATTTTAAAGTACATTTCCGTTTTAGATAGAAACAATAAAATTACATTTTAAATGATCAGCTATATATACAAAAGCACAGGGTTGATCCTATAAGATAGGGGACAATTATAATAAAGTATAATAAAATGATTTCACAGGAGATTTCAAAAGGATAGTTCACCAAAACATAAAAATGATATTGATATGCAAGTATTAGGCTTAGTTTTCACAACGGGTCTTAATGCTCATATCTGATTTTCTGCACTTTTGTTCAAATTGCCATTTAAATGCGACTACACTCATGTGTGAACCCTACACAGCCCTGAAGTTGCCCGCACACGCAGGAAGACGTGACATCAGATGTAGCGCACTGTGTTTGCGAAAATAACATTGGAAGCTGCTCATGTTAGTGTGAGCGTGTTTATTTTTAAGTTAATGAGCAATCAGAGCCTAAATAACAAAGTGATAAGAAGAAGAATATTTATCATCCTGTGCAGAATTGTGACATCTGTTGCATATCAATGTTATAAAAATCGCATGAAATGCGACATTGCAAAACACTGATTTAGGACCACATATGAAAGTGATTTATATTTGAGCCTGCAGTGGGAACAGGCGTTAGTGTCACACCCATGGACGTTTTGTTGTGTTTTTATCCCCATCATGTGGTCAGTGTGACCCAGTTTTGCCTGTGTTTGATTTGATTAGTTAGTCGACCTGTTTCTTGCTTATCATCCTCACCTGCTCCTTGTTAGCAACCCTATTTTAGTTGGAGTCTGTTCAGAGGTTTATTACAGAAAGCAAAGTTGACTTACTATCTACTTAAACCTTGAATTCTTGGTTGATTAACCCAAACCTTGCTTACTTGAGATATATTGGTTCCAAAATCACAGAGTAAGTCCCTGGTTAACACAAGACCGTAGGCCTAGTTCAACACAGTGATGAATACAGTCACTATGGAAACAGACGCTAAGAAAAGCATGCATACTACTTCTTTCTTCTTCTGAAAAGAGAAGTTACAGGGAAGACCCAATGGTCGCCGGGATTTTGCCAAGTAAAGGAACATCTTGTTGGATTCCTGTTCATCAAGTACCAGATGTTCCTGGATCAACATTCTTGTCACCAATCAATTGAATGATAATTGTTCAGTAAATATCTGTTAGGGTTAGGTGCTTCTACACCCTTGTTAATCAACTATCATTTCCCACTGATTTTAGGAATTCATTTTGTGGAGGTTTAGGGATTGGGATAAATCTATATATTTTTTCTACACATATGTACATGAGGCACACAAAAGCTACCCATTTTGTAGGAAGACCTAGTTACATTCACCCAAGCATTGCCAAATAACTCTCCTCTCGCCCAGTCTGCCAGTGATTATATCACACTCTTCAGCTTCATGTGACATGCTCTTTCAACATTTTCCCATTATACTGGAACAAAATTCTCAGCAACCTTTGGAAAAGAAATGCCAATTACAACACAGCGTGAAACGCGGGCGTTTAATGCCAAACTTGTGCCAAATCATGAACAGCTCAGTGCCATAAACTTTTAGTGCTAGTAAACAGAGGGATGGGTGAGTATGCACCGCAAAGTATGCACTGATTGTGATGAGCCACAGTATATCTCACAATAATTACATAAGATGTGCAAGGAAACCTTTCAGGGTGGCAGTTTTCTCGTTTCAGAAACATACGCTCGTCATTTAGTTAATGAAAGACAGTCGGCTAATCAAATACACTGCGCTGGCCAACTTGATACCATGTTTAAATATTTGTCTGGCAATAAAAACAGAAGAGTTTAGCTTGTATTGTGACTCAGCTGACACTGGATGATACAATTGCCTTGCCAGTGAAACTGCTTGCAACACTGTTAAAATCTTCCAAACACATGCTAGCTCATCATATCCTGTTTTATTTCTTGTTACCATGGCACAGGAAGTAAACTATGACAAATAACAGCCGGTTGCTAAGGAAACAACTTTTTTTTAACACTCCCTCCCTCTGCTTTTTGAGAAAATTGTTGCATTCTTCCCAGTATTTTGCCACACCAAAAATTAAGATTACAGATGATAGTTTGAGATTATCGCACTTATGTCTGCATATTTGGTTTATTTTAATTCCGTCTTGCTTTATTCCCACAATTTCTTAAACACATACTTGAGGGCCGAAACACTAACATGCCACGTTATAAAGAGGAATGCAACTTCACTTGCAGTACACGTGGGCTGACAAGTATCAGTTAAACAATCCTATGATTGTGAGAACCATCTCTCACCTTTTCAGACTGTTCCAAGATAAACATTTTTCACTGTATTGACATGCAACTGATGAAAGCACCTCGCATGAAAAAGTGTTTTAGCTTGTACAGTAAGCCTGTGATGACTAGACAGGTGATGTAAAGTGTAGTATCCTGTCATTTTATTTCTTAAAATCACGTTGCAGTACGTTTTTAAGGTGTGTGTGACATCGTAATCATCGTTCAGCTGTCAATCAGAAGGGTACAAACTCGCCCACAACAGAGTAACCCTGGCAACATCTCCTCCCACCCAATGCTCAATGTTCTCTAGAGATGATTGACATCATCATTTGTTATGTGTGCATGTGATGTAACAGCAAGGGGTGATAAAAGGATTACCCTCAAGGTCTGCCGACTCTGTGTGTGTGTGTTTCCTTCTCATTCAATGATATACTGTAACATTTTGTCTGTTCTCAGCTTACAGAAAGAACTCTTTGCTTCCCAGCTTCCCTCTGTCTTCAGCGGTGATAAGTTCAGTCCAACAAACTGTTATTTCACAGCCCCTGATTACCTAATCACAGACGTCTGTGTTTGTTTTCGCTACTCACTCCTCCTCCCTTTCACTTCTGTACACCCTGATCCATCACACTGGCTCCCACAAATAGCCTACAAAACAATCTGTGATTATGACAAAGTTATGATATGCTATTATACGTTTGTAAAGAATAACAGCGGGAAACAACTTATTCAAGAGCGTCATCCTAAAGTAATGATAGAGTATGTGAGCCATGCCAGTTTGCTAATGCCAAATATCTGTTACGAAACAAATTACAGTAGAGCTCCCGTAGAGATGGAGAGTTGTGGAGTAACCGATAACTCAACAAACTTATGTACATTTTTCAGGTCCATACACGTTTGTTACTTTAATGCACAAGTCATCAAACTTGATCCTGGAGGGCCAGTGTCCTGCAGAGTTTAGCTCCAACTTGCCTCCACACCTGCCTGGAAGTTTTAAATATACCTAGTAAGACCTGCTTGATTGATTAGAGTTGGAACTAAACTCTGCAGGACACAGGCCCTCCAGGACTGAACTTTGTGACCCCTGCTTTAATGCTTCCACAAAAAATAGTCCACATTAATACAGCGCACAAAACAACTGGCCAAGCAACAAATGAATGTTAATACTGAAGTCCCTCTTAGGATACTTTCAAACTTAGTTTGCTTTGATTAATTTCCGAACACAGAATGGCACACAGAATGGAGTATGCATCTATTTGTTTTAATTCTAATGCAAAGGTTCAAAAGAATGTGGGAGTCATTTCTGCAAGTAAATGCATCAATACACAGTCATTAATATCAGATTTAGTACAATTACGTTCACATCAGAGGCGAACCGTACTGCACCAGAGTTTGTATACTCCCAGACAAAGTTCTCAGATGCAAACCTGAGTTCAGAAAACAGCGTTCACATTATCCAAATGAACCGAATTCTGATGTCACACAAAAATAAATAAATAAAATTACACTTGAAATATTTTCCCCCCAAAGATGGGTTACTTCATATTGGGAAGTTCTTTTCATGCTTTCAACGTTTTGACTTTCTAGAAAGTTTGCTTTATTTATTTTATGCTAATCGCAAGCATAATTGTTAGCTTACTGTATGCTTGCGACTGTGGAAGTTTGGGCAGGATTTTGATACAGTGGCTTCAGCTCATGATCGTTAGCCTCAGGCTCTAAATGACGTCATTGGTGGAAGATACCTGGAATATTTTGGCTTCACTTCTCAACAATGGAAGGAAGTGGTGACACCGTCCAAATATTTTACAGTTTGTTCTCTCTCTCTGAAAGAGCGGCACCATGGATGCTTCCAAAGCTACTCACAATCAAGCATTTCAGAAACTAATAAATTATTTATAATCTATAGATGATACCTTCAGTGTGGTCAGCTATTTGTGTTGTTTTTGAATTTATATCCTGACAGCACACATTAAATCAGAAGAGATGTCTATTTTATGTGCATGTTTTCATCTAGAGATTCATCTGCCTCCAAGACTTTTCCTGAAAGATGTTAAAAAGACATTTAGAAAATGTCTCTAAAATGCCTATGGTTATGTAAAACTGCTTTTTAAATATGTTTATCAGCTGGTTGTACACAGATGTTTTCCAGATGAAGAACTCTTGGAGACATACTGTATGTCAGTATCTAGTATAGCTACAGTAACTACTTCCTCAGAAGAGTTTGAAGAAGAGCTATTTTACGTTACATGTATAAAGTAGCTTCCACAACTTTGAAATCAAGCATTATTAAGCCAGACTGCTAATAGGGAGTCTGCAAATGTAAAGGTTTATCGATTCATGTTGTTTAAAAACAAACTGTGTGTTAGAGGAAGTGAGTTACTGCGGGTGCTCAGATCAGATAATGCTTTTGGTGCTGGTAAGCAGGCAGTGATAATAGAGCTGGAAGAGACTGGCAGGGAAAATTATCTCTCAGCATGGATTGCTGGATCTACTGTCAACAGAGGCAGGAAATAAAGATCAGAGGAAAATCCTTAATGGTGAACCTCACAGTGTCTACATGGGGAAGAGCCTGGTGAACAGGGCTGCATTTGCGCTGCTAGATGACAGCGGGTGGGCTTTCTTCTGCAGATGAAACTGTGGCCTGGCATGACGGGATAAACATGGGTGGCACGATAGAGTTAGGAGACTGCTGATGGATCGGCTGTGGGTACAGCTGTCAAGATAAATCAAACACAGGGCAGAGCGAGGGATGCAGCCACATACAGAGCACATGTGGCACATTTATCATTTATGTTCATCATACATAAAATATATTTAGATTCAGTGCACAAACAGTAACAATCTGGGACCAGATTGTTTTTAATGCTAATTTTCTTTTTTTTCTTTTTTTTTTAATTATATGTAAAGTGTACATATCATGCTTTCATCAATATCTTTCTTTATTAAAAAATGTTATCATTAAAATGTTTATACATATACATATACACATACACACACACACACACAAATATACATAGACATACAGTACATACACTACAAATGTACAAATACCATACATTTTTACAGGTCACGTGTTCTGATATGTTCTAACACACACAATCATCAGAGTTATATCATTTTCTTGTTTTATGCTTTTTTATGCTGGTCTAATGGCAATGGCCTAAACCAAAATTTTCAAATTATACATATAAGGTAAGGTTACGGTTATAAGGTTTTGTTTTAAAAAATTTATTTTTTTGAGACTTTTCTTCATTATGAAATTAGGATATTTTAATCATCACATATGGCACTGCATATAAGAAAAATAAATCCAAAGTGAGAATATACTGATAATAGAACAGGAGTGAGATGTGAGTGTGTGTGTGTGTGTGTGTGTGTGTGTGCACTTGTACAGCTATCTTTGTGAGGTCCGGTTTGAGTTTTAGATCATCAGAGTGAGGACAATTTTGTAAAGTGAGGACATTTTGGCAGATCCTCACCTTCTGGGAGCCCTTAAAAGGCTTGTTTGAGGGTCAAGACTTGATTTTAGGGGTCAGGTTATAATTGGGTAAAGGGTAGGTTTAGGGTAAGGATTTAGGTAAGGCACTTAGTTCTGACGGGTAGGGTTAGGGTCAGGAGCTACTGTACAGATTGCATTGTGTCAACGTATGTCCTCACAAAGATAGCTATACCGAGTTGTGTGTGTGTGTGTGTGTGTGTGGATCCACATATATTTCACTAACCTTGAAAACATGTTGAGCCATTATGGTGCATTTATCAATCCAAGGGTTGGGTTGAGACACACCTATACTCTCAGGAAATGTTTGATCTGTCAAATACTGATGCTGTTTACTAAACGTAAATATACAGAGACATTTACAACATGCGCACACAGACAGTCACTCAAAGACCTACACAAAGTTCTTAGATTCATAATAATCCACAATTTTAAAAGAGTGAATGAACCAGCTGGGTTCAGGTACACCGCTCTATGTCTGAAAACAAACTCATTTTAAAAACACAAAGCAGTGATGACCAGCGTGTTTGGCACATTAATGTATGATGACATCAGATTCCACCTACATTCCACGTCATGTAGCTCTTTGATCTGTGAATGAGTTTGTACCGAGTATACAGGATCATATTTCTATCCCTTTCAAAAAAGCACAACTCAACCTGCTTCCAGTGCAAAGGTTATTTCTACAAACAATGAGCCCCCAGTGTTTGTAAACCTGTCTGCAAACTAATTAAAAAGCCACAACACAAAGCGGAAAAACCGCAGAAAATGAGCATATACGTATAATGAAGTAAGGCGCGTTCTCGTGTAAGCGCACACCCGCTCGCTCTCTCTCTCTCTCTCTCTCTCTCTCTCTCTCTCTCTCTCTCTCTCTCTCCCTTCCCATTACCGTGTGCAAACTATTTCCACAGTACTATAAATAAGGCTGCAGAGTGGATGAGCGCAAACCAAAGGCGTGGCTGTGTGCAGGTGGACCGTTGCTGCTCTCCATCTTAAACTTTGTTCAAGCAGGACTTTCTCCTCCGAGGAACTAAATCACCGCAAACATGCCTAAATGCCCCAAGTGCGAGAAGGAAGTTTACTTTGGTAAGACTCGTGTCAAATATTTCTATTTACATACATGCTACTTTTTAATACATAGGAAAATAACGAAACGAAAATACAAAGTACACTATTATGCTTTTATACAATTCATTTATATTCGATATAAATCATGTTAAACTGGTTTGAACAGCACGAGGGGATAACCAGGAAGGGAGCTGTCAACTAACGCATGTGAGCGTATTTCCTGTAACTTTTGCAAAACAGCTTTTGCACATAACTTGTGCAGGCAAGCATATGCAGCAAGAAAAACCAAAATACAGCATATTATAGAAAAGAAAAAAAAGTTAGCATGTTTTATTTTTAAACTTAATGGAATATTGCATTTTTGGGGTTAGAGTTAATCTTATGTCAAAAATATATCATACTATAAATGTGTAATTTACATTATTATTAAAAGTTATAATGATAAAGAAACTATAAGAACATTAATAGCAGATGGGGCTTTACAAAAGTGACTAATAATGCAAATGATAATGTCAGTGCTTTACATTGTAAAATAACCTGTTTGCATTGTGTATTCAGCCAAACTATTTAAATATTTTCAGTACCATAAAAACAATAAGAATTGTCTCACTGTTTGGCTCAGTAAAATATGTGGAAAGTAAAAATGAATGTCTACGTTTCTTAAGTTTCTGAGCAGAAATGTATGAATACACATCTCCTTCAAGACTTCGAGTCTGGGATTAGGTTTTGTCTTTTCAGTTAACTGACCGTCCGTTCCACCAGACTTTTTTCTTCTTTGTTAATTTACTGTACATTCCTTGCCAATATAAACATGCCGGGCAGTTTTTTGGCAGGTTTCTATCATCAAGCAGTGGAGTTATAGTCTTTCACTTGAAACACCAAGTCTGCATAGAACATCATATCTTCTCAGTATGCAAAATTAATAATTAGCATTTCACTGAAAGTTTACTCTATTATTTCCATAATCTATATGCACATTTCCTCTGAATTAACAATAAAGATTCCATCATACGGTCCTCATTCAGCATCTCACACCATGACTCATTCTACTTTTGTTTATAGTGCTATCTTTTCCATCATGCAAAACTGCCTCACATGCCTGGTGCTGGTCTTATTTAATGTTCGAATGGAAATAATTCCAACCACAGCAGCCCCTCAACAATGGAAAAAGAAATAAAATCTACAATGAAGATATAAGATAGAGATTAGATAATGGCATAATTAAAATAACTCAATTTTGAGGCTTTGATTCCTTTTAAGTTTAAACAGATGTAAAATGGTCATCTTTCATCATCGGACTGATCTTCAAAAATAATAATAATAATAATAATTTCAAACATATTTCCAAAGAACTTCTCACAATTGTCTGCTATTGGTCAGTCGAACAGATAGTCCCGCCCCAAACTTACACCATTGGTTAAATATTCAGTGTTGCTCTGTTGAGATGCTCGCTATTATTTTTTACTAATTGTTATGAATTACAAGATGTTACAATCCATAACAATATAATAATTTATTTAAAAAGTGTTTTATTTAGCTGAAAATTTTTTTTCTTGTCCAAATTAGTCAGTGTATTTTCTCCCTCATCTATCAATGTGCAATGAAAATATTTTATTTACATATTTGAAAAATGTGTGTCCATAAATTTTGCGACAATGTTACCATTTTACCTTTAAATTGGTGGAATTATCTCTCAGAATTGTGTAAGTTACAGGAAATGATGTCACTTTCACTCACTGATAAGATCTGAAGCACTGAAAAGTATCTGTGCTCCCTAAAAAATCTAAAAAGAGTTATTTTGTAGAACGTCAACTCTGTTACCACAATATCAAAAGGAAAACAGAATTTAGAAAAAACTCTGTTACAGTATTGTCAGCATTGTTACTCTATGGTAACAGAGTTTGACGGTAACAGAATTTTCAGACACCAAATGTTCTCAGCAATTATAGAATACATATTTGTGTGTGTGTGTGTGTGTGCGCTTTGCAATGTTATGGGGGGGGGGGACATGTTATGCAGAATAAATCAGCTGCAAATTACAAATCTCTGTTGTAGATCTGACACCCAGTCAAGGACACTTTGTATTGATAAAGGCCATTAAGAGAGCGATTAGTGTGTCCTCTGTGTATTTGTCTAAGGGAAGTTAAGTAATTACTGTCTTAGGTGTGGCTCAGATGACCAAACTATTTCTTGGCAGCATTTTAAGAGCCCAAACCCATTCTAGTGAATTCCTTTCTGCCTTATTTGTCCTTTCAAAATGTTCTTTTTCACATGGTCCATTGATTCTGCGTCCAACTCTCCCAGCATGTCTGGATCATATGTTCACAGTCTAGTACTAAACAAAAGAGCTTCCTGTGTCCTCCACCGTAGTTTGGCATGACTAACTGCCTGAGCTGGGATGAGTATGACTCTTATTACAGCTGTTGTAAGCAATTATAGCAGCTTGCAGTAGTCCATAACAATGGGAATAATGTGCTGTATGTGCAATCCTTCAACGCTCTGCTTACTAGATAAAAGATAAAGCATTATTTGGTGTCTGGGGTCTTTGCTAACACTTCATCACATTTTTCAGATTTACGTCACAGATGGGAACTGTTAATCTGCCCTTTGTCCATCTTTTGGTGTCTGCATGCCAAAAAGCTCAAACGAATCTTCTCTAGGAGCCATAAATCTGACATCTTTTCGAGTGGTCATGCTTTCAGACAGTCATGCTTTGGCATCCATGAGATAGACTCTTGCCCAAAAACCTCTCTCGTTAAAAGCACCTCCCCTACTGGAGACGCCCGAGCACGCATGAATTTGTCTTCCCTTCCCACTTCTTTTACAGTGTTCATCATGAGGGTTGTTTGGAGAAATCTTTCTGCTGAGGGCTGTAGATAAAGACTTCTTTATGGCCCTTTTATAAGGGAAGGGAGGAATGAATTCCTTTGGGAGTGTCCTGCATGTAGCGTCCACACCCACCCATGTTCTCGCTGTCATGACTTTATCTGCGTTGAGTGGAGAACACAATGATCTGACAGGATTTGCAGCATGCTGGACTGTAGAGGCAATCTGCCAGACTTGAGATTTCAACTTAAGCGTTGTTGACATGAAAAGTTCATCATGGCTTTAATGAACTACATAATGGCTGCAAATCAGCTAATTTTCCCATGCATGATTGACTTTGTATTGCCCTGACTCCTTTGTAAAAACAACTTAACGACTGATGAGTTATCCTTTAGGTTCCAAGTTGTCTATGAGTTTATAAACAGGCCCAGATGGAACCCTAACCTTTCCACATCAACTTTTTTTGGAGGAAAACAGTTAACCATAGTAAAATGTGTTAAATTATGCTATTTTTCACACTGCACTGGTTCTTAGCCACAATGTGTATTAGTTAAGAACATTTATAACAAATTTAAAGAGACAGTTCAAACTTTTAAGTTGGTCATTATTTACTCGCCAAACCTGCATGACTTTCTTTCTTCCTTCAAAATGCTAATTATTTTTGTCCATACAATAAAAGTCGACTTTGAACTTCATTTTCAAATATATTAAGGGGATATTAAGTTGATCTGCCCCTTTAAATATTTTATTAATATTTTTATTAATTTCATATTTATGAAATATTGTGTTACTACAGTGCATAAAAAAATGAATAAATAAATGGGACATTTTGTGAATAATGTGCACTGCAATTCTGCATTAATCAATCCATGTTGGCTTATTTATGTGGATTTCATATTTATTAATGATAATTATTGTTGATGTTTCAGCTGAGAGAGTGTCGTCACTTGGCAAAGACTGGCACAGACCCTGTCTGAAGTGTGAGAAATGCAACAAGACCCTGTCGGCTGGCTCACACGCAGAGGTAAGTCACTGACAGTAATAAACACGGCCTGCCAACCTCTTACTGGGACTGAGCACAGATTAATTTACCAGGCAGAATTAATGGAGTCCAGTTAACTTTTGGCATAGTTTTACCTTACATAAACACTTCAGGGGGTTAGCCCGTCAGAGTAATATGTCTTGAGGAAGGTCTTGCATAATAGCCCCTGTTCAATTCATTAATGTACTGTGGACTGACTAATGTGTTTCACCCCACAGCATGATGGGAAGCCCTATTGTAACAACCCATGCTACTCAGCACTCTTTGGACCCAAAGGTAAAGTTTCTTCAACTGCTCTGTTTAACTGTGCTGTAGAGTTACTGTTCAACTAAACCACCACATGGCATAGATTAGTGCTTCACCTCATAAACACATGGACTAACTGCTGTGGGACAGTACTTGATCACTATAAAATGGTTTCTCACTCTTATTTATTCACATTTATTAATTATTCAGCAGCACTTAATCTAAATGTCATACTGTCACCTGTTATATAATTTCATTTTGCATCACATATTTTGTGTTAGCATGCTAATCATTTAGCCCGTTAAGCTAACACATCCAGTTCAAGCTACTTCAGTAATTATGTCAAAACATTTAACTTCATGCCATATGGTCAACTGGACATGGCTATACTGTATTTTCTATTTAATTTATTATGAGTAATTCTGTTTTTTTCCTCAGGTTTTGGACGTGGCGGCACTGAGAGCCACACATTTAAATAGGTCATTGCAGAAGTGAGTTCTCCATATAAAAATGATCAATTTGACCTATACTTACAGTAGATGTAATAACATGCACTAACTGTACTTTTCTTTTCTATTTACAGGTTTACACACTCTATAAGCTTGTTTTAGAGGAGCTTGATTTTTGATCATTTGCCACTATTTTTAGCCACATATTGTTAAACCAAAGACAAAATGACCAATCCATGCAATGTTTTAAAAAGAACTAATTTGTGTAATCTGTTTTTAAAATGTTGTCTGCTATAACAGCACTCAATGATGTTTCATTAGGGACACTAGTCAAAGACCCTTTTAGAATTAAACTGAACATTTTATACATTAAATGTATGATTTAAACCTCTCTCTGCTTGTCCTTCACACTTCTTTCTCATATATATTAATTAATAAAATGTAGTTATAAATATATATAAACTACATTTTGCCTTATTCTTTTAATTTTATGATCCCTTTTACAACTGTTTATCCCTATCATTGTGTCACTTATAGCATGATTTTATTACCCTTTTTTTATTTTTTTATTTTAAAGGCTTAAGCCCCATTCACACATTTATAGTACTGTTACTCGAATGTTACTGGTAGACTGTAAGTCTGGAAATATCTTTTAAAAACGCAATCACACATTATATATTGATGCTAAATATAAATCTAATATGAGCTATAGGCCTATCAGTGTGTAACTGCTCACTGCATTATGTAATCAACAAGAACCAGCAATAATTCAAACTCACTTCCATTCTTCATTTAGTATACAAATCATATGGATTCAATTCTCTGTCTTTTTATCCTGCAATCAGGCACTGGTAACACTTTTTTTATAGTCCAACTTAACAAAGTAACTTGGCAACTACTGTACCAGTCATTAGAGTAATAATCGGATCTCTGCCTAATATTGAGTTAGTAAACCAGTAGTAGCAAATTGTTGAGAGTTTGTTGACATTACTTACAGTTAGTAGAATGTCTAAATAAAGTGTAGCCAAGACAGATGTGAGCTCCACTCAGTCTTCACTCCTATTGTTTGTCACTTCCAAAAGTCACTGCATTTCATTAAACAGTTAAGCATTTTTCAACTCTGTTGTGTCACTGGACATGTCTGCATCCTGACTGCAACCAAAATTGCATACTTCCTTACTACACAGTAGGCGAAACCAGTATGTGACAAATAAAGTATAATTCACAGTATTCATAAAAGAGTAGGTAAAAAGTATCTGCATGGTTTACTGCTTCCAGCAGCATTCTGAAGTGTGCATACGATGGACTCTTTACTATTTCATAAAGCCACGGCAGAGGATTTGTGAATGGCAGTAAAGTGATGCAACTAATGCTGGTAGGTGACATGACATTGATGAATTCATAGAACACAGGGGTCACGAAGTAATTACTTATTTAAAATAAGTACATACTCGAGAGTATGCGATATCAGACACCTCCTCTAATAAAATGTCACTTGTGTCGCTGGAAATCGACAATTTCTATTGCAATCAATGGGATCATGTCATGTTGTCACTGCATGTTACTGGCGTCAATGTGAGAAATATTCCATGTGGAAAAGAAAAAAAGCTTTTTCTGGCACTTGGCGAGTGTTAACCCTGTGCCCCACTAAGAAACAGAATGGCTCCTTAACAGAACAATTTCCACTTTAAAGAAAGTGATGCCAACAGATGTTGAGCTTTATATTGAAAATCTAATTGTTACTGTCATGGTTCCAGATTCCAGAAGCATGAATCAGCAGGCAGTGTTAATTTTGAGTAACGCCACAGAGCACAACCTCTTCCAAATAACTGCAGATTAGGAAACAACCTGATTAAATGGTAACTATTGATTTAAGCTAGTTTATTTAGAGTACCCTTATATGGTAACATGCTGAATTCTGCATTCATTTCTAGATGACTGATTCAAAAGGGAGGGTCACTTCCCCTCTGTGTCTATTTGACATGAGTGCCTGCCTACACCTCTTCAACTCCTTTCCACCTCCCAACACAGAACGGCTGCCGGCAGGTCAGAGGACAGCGGTTGCTATCGTAACAGACAAAAACAAGACCCAACAGTGACTTGGCCAACGCTCAGCCCAACTCTGTCTCTAGCATTTGCCCCTGAACAAAGATCCTTTATCATGGTGAGATCTGGAATGAGAGAATGGGACAGACAGAAAGGGTTGTTCCCCGGTTTGCTATTTAAAATATTTTTCAAAGAAAGGAGCATTGAGCACACACGTGATGAAATGCGACTATTTTTACAGCAGTATAATTGAGATCACGCAGCTGTGCGGCTTTCACCCCCTCACACTTGCAACTTTCTCAACAGGAAGGATATTTCTGACTGAATCAAGGCTGTTTGTCGTTTTCATATGCCATAATAACAGAACTGAAACTGAGTAAACATACTCAAATACAAAAACTGCCAAGCAATCTAAATTTGCATGGCCTTATCCTCTTCAGTTCAATCTTTCACTTTCTTCACTCCGCAGAGTTGCAATGGCAGTACACTTTCCTTCAATGGTTTTATGACAGGATATCTGTCAAGCTCCTGCTGACGTTAAATGGGCAAGCGATACAAAGCTACAGACCAAAGGGGATTATTACATTTGCCCAAGAATAACACAGTAGTTTTATGTCTTTTTAAGATGCTCAGAGTCACTAAGTTACAGAATTCATATAAAATTTGTAGCCAACTACACGATACAATGCTACATACCATTTCCAGCACATTCCAGCTAATCTCCTTTCTTTTAAAAAATGACATTTTTACCACTGCACTGTTTATTTTAATTTAAGCTTCTCAAATGGACCTTTTCACAAAGTTTTTTTCCCCTACAAATGTCTTTTCAGTTACACCATTTTTCATGTAAGAAAATAAACCTGCTTAGACAGTCTAAAAAGATTTGTAGCGCAACTTGAAGCATAAAATCCCAAAGTGACTTGCTGCAGAACATGGTAGGCTATTTGTAATTCGGTGAGTTGGTCTCCTCCACACATCTAATGGTTTGAGGCACCACTGACGTGGTAGGCATTGCTGGGAATGCCCACAGAAACATCATATTTGTTTACATACCATTCATATTAATGAGCAGATACCTTGTTATTTGCTTGATCTTTACTTTTTGTTATGATTTTGATTGATTTTTTGATTGATTCAATCCCAAAAAGTTGCTGTGTGGCGTTCTGTACCTCTAAGTTAAAAAAAAACCTGTAAGCTCAGCCGCAACTTAAAATCAATAGTTCAGAAGACAGAGTTCCTCCCTCATGGAATCAAAAGATTAGACATCAGAGAACCCCTACCAAACGTTTCTCCAAGCATTAAGCAACGCCTGGTCACAGCCCTGCAGCTCAACCTGCTTCACCATGTCATATAATGGGTTTCTTCTACAACGCTCTCTCCACCTAGAAATGCATCCCAACCACTTCCAGACAGATCAAAGCAAAATAGCCTTTATTACGACCTTGTTGACGGGGTGAGCACTACAATGGGTGCAGGCTTTATGGACAGTGGAAAGTCCGCACCATCCAGGGATGACCCCTAGACAAACGACTGGTACGATACTGTACTCCTTCACTCACCCTTCAGATTGGCAAGCTCCACAGTGAACCGATCACATTTCTGGTCCTTAATGACCCCACAGTCGACATCCTCCCAGAAATCCAGTGGAAGACTGGGGAGATCCTGAAATGGAGTGATAGCTACAAGGAGAGATGCCTCAAATCCATTCAAAGACCGTCAGATCCCTATTACCGTGCTGCTCCACCACTGTTGAAACCGAACACCTCCATCATGTAAAACCGCCGCTACACGTCTTCCACCTCATTGTCCTTGGGATTGCGCCATTGACCTGCTGCCTGGTGCCAAACTTCCAAAAGGGAGAGTCTATCCGCTGTCGATCCCGGAGAGAAAGGCCATGGAGGAGTACATAAAGGAAGCTCTAGATCAAGGGTTCATTCGTCCATCCTGCAGCCTCTAGCGTTTTCTTAGACCCCGCCTATGTATAGATTATCACTCCTTGAATGATCAAACAGTGAAGTTTTCCTACCCGCTATCCCTTATCCCTGCCACCCTCGAGGAACTTCGAGGTAGAGTATTTAGTAAACTGGATCTTCATAGCAGATACTACCTGATCTGAATCCGCAGGGGAGATGAGTGGAAAACAGCCTTTGTTACTCCGAACGGCCACTATGAATATCGGGTTATGCCTTATGGACTTGTTAATTCACCTTCCATTCCAACTTTATGAATGAAATATTCCAGGACATGCTCCATCAATTTGTAATTATCTACATCAATGACATTCTCATCTATTCACCCAACCTGTACTTGGATCGCAGTCATGTCATCCAAGTCCTTCAACATCTCCGTAATCATCGTGTCTACCTGAAAGCCGAAAAGTGTGAATTCCATACTTCCATCGTACAATTCATGGGCTACATCATCTCCCCTGTGGGTGTCGCTATGGATCCCAAAAAAGTCGAAGCAGTTTGTAACTGGCTAACTCCCACCACAGTAAAGGAGCTCCAGCGATTTTTGGGATTCGCTCATTTCTATCAACGTTTTATCAGCCAGTACTGCATAATTACTTCACCTCTCACCTCGCTACTACGTGGAGCTAAAAGGAATATTTTCTGGACCCCTGCATTCTATACGGACCCACTCCTTCATCACCCCGATCCCAACCTCAAGTTCGTGGTTGAGGTAGATGCTGCCAGGTTAGGCGTAGGAGCCACACTCGTTCAGTGGCATGATGAACCCCCTCTGTACTCCACTCATGCACCTATTTCTCTCGGAAACTGTCCCCGGCGAAGCAGAATTACAATGTCGGCAACCGGGAATTGCTGGCCATCAAATTGGCCCTCGAGTGGCCACTGGTTGGAGGGTGCCAGATACCAGATAAAAAGAAGCGCAACAAAACGGCGACTCAATGCTGCGTGATGCATTAGCCGCTAGCTTATAGGGAAATAACAAGAAGAATAACAACATGCGGTAAACGTGTTTGTAGCACAGACACGTTTACTGCATGTTGTTATTCTTCTCAAGTTTTTTACGAACCAGTTATTCTTCTCAAGTTTTCTCAAACCAGTTTTTTACAAGATCTCATGAAATTGCATATCAGTACACATTTCTTCACAGGTTGGAAGTCATGGGTTTGACTGCAGCTCCATTGCACTTTCACTGGTAGAAAAACACGGGTTACCGGTTGCCTTGGAGCAGCATTACTTGTGCAACTGACGCGTGCAACTGTTAGCGGTGTGGGCACGCCGATTTGCTTATCAAATGAGCGAAAATTGCATATTATATGCATGTCTAACACGTGCGTATCATATCCACACCAAAGTCAATTTCTGCATATAAATAGCACGCCAAATAGAAACAGAAAATCGTGTTATTGATAGCCATTTTCATGAGATTGTTTAGGCAAAAATCACAAGTCTGATTGTTTAAAAAAATTAAATTAAATTCTCATGAGCACATAAGTGAATTTTCATGTCAAAGTTTAATATTTGTTTGAGTAATAGCAGTGATGTTAGCACAACTAATTAAAAACTATAAGAGATATGAAGAAAGTAAAAAAAAAAAATAGATCATTAGAATGAGTTTACTCAGTGAATGTGATTATTTTCATTGTGCAGAGCTCCAAGAAGCTGTAACAAAAGCAACAGTACTTCATTAAACATGGAATGAATTTTCCAAAACATTCTCCAAATAAATCTTTCAAGTGCATAAATCTGTCCCAGAAAGTGCAACATAGTTCTATTCATAGCAAACAGCCCTGCCAGGATGTGACATGAGGGAGAAGCTGTGGTTTGCCATTGAATCTGGTCCTCATCTCTTTTGGCAGCACATAATATTTGTTGAATTAAATTTTCTGTCCCGTCGGTCCCATCTCATTCTATCCACCCTCACTCACTCACTGGTCTGTCCTCACAAATGGCAAAGCAAGGCTGGAAGCAATCTGCTAAGATGAGCTGCACATTTCTCATCATGTTTAATGAGAAAGTCAGTGTGTGCTAATAAGAGTGGAGTGAGAAACAGGAAGACGGCCGATCGGAGCTCCGAGCACCTGCGAGGTGTGAGCGGCTGCACATCTGTCTCTGTTACTGTGTTGATTAGCGAACAGGGCAGCTTCCTGCTAAATCCCAGAGGCCGGATGTGATAATATCCAAGCAGTGCTTGGCTATGTTTGAAATAGGATACCTCTAGAACCCCTAGGACCGTATACACTTTTTTTTTTTTTTTAAGCATAATTGTAGTCTTGAAACAACCGTGTCATTAATTCAGAGTGCATGCTACTACATAACCCAATCAATCTTAACTTTTTTTAAGTTTTCTTTATTTATAGTTTGTAAATTAAAATAATAATTGACTAACAAAATATTTTTAATCCAACAAATTATTATATTGACCAAACGTATACAGTGCGCTCCATTAATATTGGCACCCTTGGTAAATCTGAGCATAAATCTGCTTTGTTTATCCTTTTGATCTTACATTAAAAAAAATGCACAGAACTCTCACCTATCATTAAAGTAAAACAACTGAAAATGGGCGGAAAATCTCATTGTGAAATAAATGCTTTCTCTAGTTCATATTGGCACTCAATTATTGCAACATGCTTCTTTACCAAAATAGCAGCCCTGTGTTTTCTCCTGTAATGCCTGAAGAGTTTGGAGATCAGAGAGCATTCCTTCATCCAGAATCTCTATAGATCCTACAGAATAGCATTTGTTGTAAGTTTCATCTGACCATAGAAGCCAGTGTCATTTGAAGATCCTAGCGTGTCTGACAACTCAATATGCTGGAGTTTGTTATTGGATGAGCGAGGTTCATTTTTCTTGAAACCCTCCTGAACAATATGAGCTGATGTAGGCTGTTTGATTTTGATTCTGATCCCAAAAACTCAATTAATCTTTGCAATTCTCCAGCTGTGATCCTTGGAGAATATACTTCAGAGATATCTTACTCATAAGAATTTCCAGGGGTGCCAATAATTGTAGCCAATATGGCCTGGAGAAAAACCTTTATTTTATTATACGATTTTCTCCCCACTTTCCCAACAATTGCTTTACTTCAATGATAGGTTAGATTTGTTTTTTAACAGTTTGGAGTAAAACAAGATGGTATCCAGTGCAAATTACACTATAATTATGGATCTAGTTGTAAATATGAATAGGATTTAACTGTAAGGCTTTGCCTCTGGTTCACTACCTTCTGAGATCTCCCTCCCAAGATGCAATGTGTCTGTTAAGGTAATTACTAAGAGAGTTACTCTCATGCACATGTGCAGATTATTTTGTTGTGTATCATTGCATAGCTTCATTTTAATAGCCGTAGTGAACATGATATTTTCTGGCCATAGGTGGAGGAATCTTCTAAACCTGCCAAAAATAAGATGATATACTTTACAGTAAATAAAGTTTACTTTTATAGGGGCATTGACTTTTTATATTGTTTGTTTGTTTTATATTTTGGCATTATTAAACAACACATTTCTTTATATAGAGTTGATCTTGGAAAGAGAAAATTACTATTATTATATTATTTATGCATTTAAATAATAGTGTATTTGCTGTACTTTAGGTCTAATAGCCTGATTTCTATTATATAGCCTATATAGTAGTAGAATTACCACTGAAAATAAGTAAAAATATATTTTTTAATAAATTAAAACTTAGGAAATCAGTCACGCTTAATGGTTATAAATCTGAATGTTTTTGTTTTGTTTGTTTTTGATTTTAGCCAGACCTGAACTTATTCTCGTGAGGTTCACCCAGTCAAACATCTGTTAAGTGAATCTGTATCAAGTTCTTTATATAACACATACATTTCAAACATGATTCCACAACTTTACAGTAAATCAGAGGGACACTAAATCTTAAACCTGTAAACATCTCTCCTGTAAACTGCTCCCATTGCCCCGAGGGACATCAGACCCAACTGGCAGGGCTCATGATTCGCTGCGCTATCCATTGATGAATGAACAAACCTAGGCTATCACATCTGTTACAAACGTCCCGGTGGAATTTCCTCCAAACACAACTCAAGTTTGCATTGCAGATTGTGCAAACTCAGTCCTTTGTGTGTCTTTCTAGAAGACAAAACAGATCCCCTCTGATCTCTGATTGCTTCCATATGTTGTCTAAAACTGTAAAAAAAAAAAAAAAAACTACAATCTTTCTCAACAGAGATTATGTTGACCATTTTATCTCAGCATCTCTTCCAAGTGGGAGGAAGAGGGAGTGAGAATGAGCACCAAACCACCTCGTCTGTTCTTGTCTGTCTCTCCCAAAATCCCCTGCTGCTTACTTTGAAATACTACAGTCAGTTCTTTACCTACAGCTCTGAATCCACAGCAACAGTCAACACACTTCTCATCACTTCATCAACAGACCTCAGTATGTGTAGATGTGTGATCGGTGGCTCTGCTCGGTAAAGACGTGGTGTGCAGGTGGCGTTTACATCTTTCTCAAGACAAAATCGTTTAGTTTTGGAGTCAAAGTTTGTTCTGACATGTGTAGTTTGCATATGCGTGCAGCTAAATGCAACTCTGAAGCACGCGCCTAGCCTTTCATTTGAATGCGTGAAATTGCATTTGTTAGTGTACTCTGAATTGTTTGCACATATTTATGTTCATGAATCTTTATTTGTTAATCTGAAAGTTCCGGGCAAAATTACATAATTAGTTTCCATCTGCATGGATGATAAAAACAGAAACATAACCGCATTGCAAGAGCTCATGGCGGACTATTATTTGGCAGATGTTGGCGCCACCCAATGGCAGGCAAAAATAATAGCAATAATAAAAAATAAATGCATTTTGACCGTTGTTTTGTTTTATTTGACTACTAGCTTTATAACATTGGTCAAATATTGTATAGATAAATGTAGATTGCTTAAGTACATCCCCCTTCTCTGCTTGTTATATTCATTATTAGTCCCTCGTTCATAATAAGTCCTTTACAAAAATGCAGTCAAACAGCAAGAAAAGAGTTTAATTTTGTTGTATCATGCAATTTTTAATAGAAAAGTTTCCCCCTCCTTTGTTTTATTTGCCTTAAATTTAGTAGTTTGTCCGCTTACTTGTTCCTGTACTTTATTTGTTGATTTTTGTCTTGAATTTGACGTGTTGACCCTTGAATGGCAATTTCTTGTTTTTCTGTGCCATTTTAAATATTTTTCATTTAATGAAAAAAAAACCCCGCCAAAAGATTATTTAAATACAGTTTAGCGCACCATTAAAGCCTGATTTTGATTTGAATTGTAAAATGTAACACATATATATATATATATATATATATATATATAATATTAATGTAAATATATATTAACCCGGGTATTTATATTTTAACATATTTTATTTATAAATTCATATAGATTTCTAATCTGTAGCTTTTCTAGTGTAGAAAATACTGTAGGCAACAATGCCACCGTGTGGACATTCATGTAGTCCATACAACTTATTTAAAAAAAAATGTGAATAAAAATATATATTTTTTATTATTATTTTTATTGTTCCTCTAGCCATCATTTGACCAACTAAAACATTCATCCCCCAAATACTGTTACAAATATGGTCATGTTTATTGTTTTTTTTCCTTATTATTTATTCTAAAACACATGATAAAAACACAACTGAAACACAATAAGTTATACTGTAGTAAAAAGCACTTCAGAGTTCTTTCCACAGCCATCATTAGTGTACAAGCCCCTATGAAAATAGCATAGAAAGTGTGCATACAGTTTTAGAAGCCTTTTTCATATTTTATATTCCTCTACAGAAGAAGTTCCCTTGGCTGAATGAAAGACAGAAACGGGAGGTGAACCTTTTACGACATTCCCCAAAGTAATATCAATATTCATAACTCAACAACGACGAGAATAACAAAAAAGCTTGGCTAAATCTTTGACAAATGCCCGTATCTTCATATTAGAGCAAATCGGTCTTTTCACATATATGAACAAGTATATATAATATATATATATATTTTTAAAAATAAAAAAAAACACATTAAATAGTCTATAGGAAGCTTCTTTTTCTCACTTGGCTTTGAGTTTGAAACAGTTTTGAATATTGGTGCATCAACTACACACAACCACGCATGCACACCCATGCAAATAAACAAACACACATGCATTCACACGCGCACACACACACACTGCATAGAAGACTTCTGTGTTATTAGCAATAATTGGAGCCGTTACTGTTGGCTGTGAATCCCCAGTGTGCCTATCCTTTAAAAGAAGACTCTTTGTTGCCATGGAGACAAAGCCAAGTGCTTAAGTGTTTGGCCAGTAGAGAGAGAAAGAAACCCGAGCTGCTTGCAACTGCCCTTAAACTCACCATCACATCTCACATTTGTTCTTACATGAAAATCTTAACTTGATTATCTAATACTTTTGTTCAAAGACGCTAAAAAAAAAGTGTGGGAGGGAACTTCAAAGTCCCACTATTGCTATTGCACGTAACAGTGTGATTTTATAATCATGCTTTCAGCAAATATATGCAATCTTCACTTAAACACAGGTAGCAAATGTCTAAAACTAAAAGTCAAATGAGAAAAAGAACTGCACCCGCCCCCCCTCAAAAAAAAAAAAAACAATTATAATAAAACAGTACAAAGCTAATAGTAACAGTAATGATAATAACAATAAATGATATATCAAGCACAATCATTATAATCTGCAGAATATAAAAAAAGAACCTTTGTAAAAGTGATTGTCATGTAAAGATAGAAAGTGTCAAAAACATTGAAGGCATCAGCGAGGTCACCGTTTTAATGAAAGGAGGAGTTCACTTAAAATAAAAAATGCTGGCGTCATTTACTCACACTCAATGTATTTCCAAACCTGTATGTCTTTCTATATGATGAACACCAAAAGGAGAGGTTAATCAGGATGTTCAAGCTGATCACTGCCATGAAATAAAAGTATATAGTAACAATAGGTCAGATGTCAAGCTTTAAAGTAAAAAGAAAAAGAGCAGCACCATAAAGTGTCCATACAACTTTTGATGTCTTACAATTAATTTGTAATTATTCACTAAAACTACCACCACAGCTCTTAAATCCATGTGTGCACATCCATATTTAAATTGGTACTCTTCAGTCTTTAGTCTATTTTTTTTCTAATAACGTACAATACTTTGTAAGTATTGTATTTATGAAATTGTATTTAATAAATTAATTATTATTTTTTATATTTTCAGTTTTGAATTAAGGTGCAAATACTTCCGTTCCATTTTATATTTTTATATATATACACATTTTCACACATAATTATCGTACTTTAATCTTGTTTCAGTTGTTTTGTATTTTATGCAGTTTTTACATCTAATATGCCTTTTATTTTCGCTTTAAATTAGGGCCGTCAAATCAGTTAATCACGATTAATTGCATCTAAAATATATACATGTATGCGTGCATATTTATATACACAAATAAATATACACAGTACACACAGCATGTAAACAAACTTTTATTAATCCTGATTAACTGATTAGACGGCCCTACTTTATATAAAAATAAGAGATTTCATTCTGTTTCTTAGACGAGCCAATTCATGAGACATTTTTCTTTTACATACTTTTTCTTAATTTGTCCTTTTTAAAGATTGAAAGCCCTTAGTCAACAGCATTCGTAAAAAATATCAACATTCATCTCAACGTCTCGTTTTGTGTTCTGAGGGGAATTAAAAGTTTGGAATGACACGAGGCTGAGAAAATGACCGAATTTTCCACTTCGGATGAACTTCACCTTTGAGATACTCAAAACAGAAAGCCCAAAATTACAGCACTGGAGATCAAGACCAGGCGTACAAGCACAGTTGTGCAAGCGTTTGGCAGTCACGTGGAAGAGAAAGATACCATCGTTTTCATTTCGGAAAAAAAAAAGAGAGGAGGAAAAGACTAAACACACACGCGCACACTTGCTTCTGTGTCCTTCTGCGTCCATAAAGGTTTGTTTCACAGGAGAACAGTGAGTGAGCTCTGTGCACAGACACTGGATTAATGTGCTGCGGACAGATCAGTGTGTGTAGGATGAGTCCAAAAGTGCATATTATAGACACACGCGCACACATTCACGCAGAGATGGCATGGCTTACACTCCCAATAGCCCTATATCTGAACATTAAGCCCCTGAATGCTTCTACAGCATTGGTGTCTGTCTTCGTCCGTCTCATGTACACGTAACACACATACACATTCGCACGAACACTCTACGGGAGTGAGCCAGTCCCTGAAACTGTTCTTTTGGGATGGGTCTTGTTGGCTGGTAAAACGAAAATAAATAGGTTTTTGTCTTGGCTATACGAAAGGGATTGTTAGCTAGTGCCAGTCCTCGTCATCTGCGTCCTCTTCTTCCTCTGAGGAGTCGTCGCTGCTGGCTCTCCTTGTTCTGCTCTGATCGCCCATCGCTCCGTTCTGCTGGGCCGCCAACAAGGCAGCGGCTGCCGCCCGCTGCTCGGCCTCCCTCTGCCGGAGCGCAGCTGCCTTTTTCTCCGCCTCAGCGTGACTCTTCATGTGGGCACTGCGGCTCTTCACTTTATAGAAGATCCTGGAGAGAAAACAGTGTTCAGATCTTTAGGTTAGTGATTTGAACTCAAGAACCAGAGCAGATTTTGTGAATTAGAGTTACTCATTTAATGTAGTTCGAAGAATGATTCGTTCAAGTGTTCGAGAACCAGATTTGCTGGTATCAAGAACAAATCATTTAAACTGATTCAACCGATTCATTGCAAAGATCCATCTCAGAATGATTTATTGAATGAATCATTCACAAACGGAGCTCGAGAACCAGATTAGCTGGATTTATGAACAAATCTGGTTGAATCACTTTAAACGATTTGTTTATAAATCCAGCTAATTCAATGCAAAGGTCCAACTCAAAAGAAAGATTAATTCAAAATCAGATATACATCTTTTCAAGATTTGAATTTAACTTGAATATCGTATAAAACATCTGCTATCCCATCCCATCATGTTTTTTAATACGCATGGTGGAATTTTAACCTTCTCAATTGTGCACGTTTTAATGCACATTTTTATAAATTTTATAAAAAAAAAAAAAAACTTTTTTTTGTTTACGAACTAAACAAAATGTTCATAAAATAGGTGGGTGAAAACATAGTAAGCTAGTAAGCTGAAATGGATCAGTCAGATTTGTGAACTGGATCAAATAATTTATCACAAAGATCTGACTTAGAATAATGAGTCGTTCGTGAATCAGACATGCAGATCTTCATCTGAGTCAGTAAGCTAAACCAGTTTGTGACTACATTATACAGACAGGTTCTTGTAAAAACTTATCCAAGTAATTCACAAGTAGTTCACAAATCAGACATGCAGAGCTGCACCCAAGAACCAGATCAGCCAGAATTGGGAATGATTCAGCCATATCATTAAACAGATATGACTCAAAAGAATCTGTACATTAATAAACTTTTCTTCTGAGATTGCCATGAACAGTCATAGGCCGTTCAAAATGACCTACATTTGGTTCGTTTCTTATGGAAAGTTTTAAAATGACTTCAGGTAACTTGTAATACAGTGTCCAAGTCATTTAAGCCACTTTTTTGTGTTATTTTTTTATTTGCGGTATAATACATACTGTATGTCCTTGTATTGTTCCAAACCTGTATGACTGAGGTTTTCTTAAACACAAGTAATTTTTGCTGAACTTACACAACTACAAATAAGACATTCGTACATTACATCTCCATAAACACCGGCTCCACGCTAATACCGCATTATCCTCATACACCATAGTACCACGCAAGTACTATTATACATAAATATGGTGGTAATCCAGATACGGGCACTGTACTTCTTAGTAAAACATAAAAGAGCATACGCGTGTATTCAAATCACACAGACGCTGCTGTGTACGGATCAGGGAACGTGGCATTCAACATTACCATGGACTTGGTTGCTAAGAGACTGTTGATTTTAACAAGCCGACTGTTGCCATGGATAAAATCTCCAATCAAAATCAGAGGTTGCCTTTTTACTGCTTACAATGTGCACAACTCAGTGCTGAGGAAGCTAGTTTTTGAAACAGCAGCATATGTAACAATATATACAACTTATTTTATTGTCATTACACAAGGATGGAATCATTTATGAATCAACAGGTTCATTCACAGGAATCACTGAAATTAATCTTTCCGATGCTAAAAAAAAAAAAAAAAAAAAGTGGAAAATGCTTTTGTAATGTATTATTTCAGTTTGCTTCACTGTGAAGCTGAATAAACAATACAGTGTAACACAGAAACTAAAATATTTTGTCAAGCTACGTTACTGGTTGGAGAAACTAGCTTGTTACTGCTAGACTGTTGTGAAAACACCTGAGCTACTGTCACACTACTGAAAAAGTTAGTAGTGTCACAACTTTTAGTCAATTGCTCCCCAAGTAGTTCATGCATTGTGAGGTTTAGAGAACATAATAAACATGAAAATGTAAAGGCATAGGGATAAAATACGCAAATAAATAAAATAATGAATTAATGATGGCATAAAAATAAGGTAAATTTGAGTGCTGCCAAACGATTAATCACATGCAAAATAAATATTTTTTTGTTTGCAAAATATAAGTGTGTGTACTTTGTATATTTATTATGTATGTATATATATATATATATATATAAACACACACAGTAAATATTTTATATGTATATATTTTATATAATTTATACTATAAGTAAATACATAATATATCTGAAATACATACGTGCATGTGTATTTATATATATACAAATATACACAGACCACATATATGTAGACAAACTTATTTTGGATGTGATTAATCGTTTGACAGCAATAATACATTTATAATAAATATACACCAATAAATAAATGTTCATTTAAATACACAAACAAATACAAGGTAAATGTGAAATGGACAAAAAAAGGCACAGTTTAACTCAAATAAGTTAACTTATTTGGTTCAAACTAAGTCAGACTAACTGAAATAAGCCTAGCTTATTTGGTAAACTTGTTTTATGAAAAATGCCTCTGAAATACAAGGTAAGTTCAAGTAAGGTAAATAATGAAAAAAAGGTTTTACAGTTATTAGTAAATAGCAAAATATGTGTATATCCCAAAAAACTGACCTGCCACACTTCTTGCAGGGGAATTCACCCTCTTGGTTGGTTTGCCCCTTTCCTGTATTGCCAGTGCTTTTCCTGCCTGTGGTGTCAGAGCGGGGTTTAGATGTTGGTTGTGATGGAGGAGGAGGAGGATGACTAACCCCCAACGTGGACAGATCTCTAGCGCCGTCTTCCTGACTTCTTAAGACCAAGACAGCAGCAGCCTAACAGGAAACGGATGATTACTTAAAGCAACCACAGCTAAATGCATACAGATATTAGGCACAGGAAACTTCCTCTGCGATGGCAGACAGCAGGTGTAGTGAAGGAGATCTGGGTCAAAGCACCATTGTGCGCTTTTGTTAACTGCAGGTTACTCAAGCTGGATGGACTCTAACATGTAGAAAAGTAAAGTGCACTATGAATTAGATAAATAATTCAAGCTTGTAATGAGGTTCACCACTAGATGGCGCTAGAAATACCCTAGTGTACTGACTGTACTACATGTCTACCTGACTAATGTCTACTGCAGACCTGTTTTCTTATTATTTCAAGTAGGCCAGAGCTGGTAATGATCATTGGAGAGCTGCAGATATAATTTCCTGTACCTTGTGTTTTTAAAAGCTCATGCAAATTAATTCTCCCTAAACTCACATTTTCAGTGGCCTGTAGCGATTGTGTCACCCTGCCCGGGCTCTTTTCTTGCTTCCTGTCACATGACCCTTCCCACTTCCTGCTCTCCTCGTCTTCTTTCCGTGATTCGAATTTCTGTGAACTCTGAAGGAGAAGAAACATTTTGATGCTTCTCTGGTTTGTAAGCCATTAAACCTCCCAGGTGCATGCAGTCACCAAGACACAAGAACTCACTTTATTGTCCACTTCCTCCTCTGTGGTGGGTTTAGTCTCTGGTGGCTCGGCTTCTCCGTACACAAGTGTTCCGTTCCTGCCGATCTTCACCTGCTTCTTATACGTGTAGTAGAACTCCACACACTGAGCCACCGTCTTGGAGCTCACCTTCAAGTCAAACATCAAAAATTCATCGTTACCAGAATTCTATAGGACTGAAACCCATGTAAAACCTGCCATCATAATGCTAGGCTGGCGGTTGCTAGGGTGATGCTATGCAGTTGCTAAGGTGTTCTAAGGGATTTGTTTGAAAAATCTTTGATTTGTTTGCTAGGATAATAGGATGATTTTTTAATAAATAATTTTAAGTATTTTTTTGTAAGACTTGTTTATTTTCATTCTTATTTTTTAAATGATTTCGATTTTCCAATTTTACATTTTCATCATTTAACTTATTAACTAACTAATAATTTCCCTGCAGTTTATTCACAGACCCCACTTTAGAAAAAAATTTTAAAATAAAATCACAATGTAATGTCAAATGCATAACAAATTTGTATTTTTATAGCAATATGGTACACGATTACCACAGTTAAATCAATGAGATAAACAAGTTCAATCAAAAGTAATCAGAAAGTAGTCTAATAATATCACTTTATAATTTGTGTCATGCAATTAGGAATCAGTAACAGATTACAATTAGTAAGTAACCTACCCAGCTTGTTAGGCTATTGCTAGAATGTAGTGCATTGCTATGTGGTTGCCAGTGTATTATTTATTTTTAAGGCATTGCTAAGAGTTTCTACTTGGTTGCCAAGACATTCCTAGCATATTTTAGTGTATAGCCATGCAACTGCCAGGGTTTTTGAGCATTAAAGCCTTTTCACTCTGAAGTCTAAAATTTGGCCCAATGACACTTTTAAATCAAAACAATAGATCATTAATTTTTCCTTCCACGAGTCTTCAATCTTCATTCCATGAGTCAGATCATACCTCCATTTATAATTTCAAGATGTATTCTTGTGCGCATTATAGATAATTTGTATTTCTGGTTTATAAATGTATTTGTATTAATTAAATGCTGTATATTAAGCAGTAGACCATATCCAAAAAAAATGCATTGCTGTTGGTGCCACCTACTGTGCAGGCCTGCATCAGCAGAAGGCGATCAATCATTTCACGCTCAGTGTGAAAGCGCTGTTCAACGGCGATTCGCCTCGCTTTTCCACATCACAGTCAGTGTGAAACAGCCTTTATAGTGTTGCTAGCATGTTACAGGTGAAAGTTAAGATGCTAGAAGTGCTATGCATGTACCAGGGTGTTGTAGTTTGTGGTTTAAGTGTTGCTGTGATGCTCTAGGTGGTTATTTAGTAGTAGAAAAACAAATGCGCCAACTCTCTATATGACATGTCCCTGAATTTGACTTTCCTTTTTTTCTTCATGCCACATAATTTGATTTGTGTGGGGGATTGAAACTAATTGTTATGCTTTTGTTCAATCCTGTACGTACCAGTTTCTGGACCATGAAAAAGTCCTTCTTGTAGGCAGTAATGCCTTTGTTGAAGATACGTCGCTCCTCAGGCGTCCAGCTGTCAGAGCCTGTGCGGGACAGACAAGCGGTGCACAGAATCAGATAGAGGCTGCTGTCCGTTTAGCCTATCCTCTTATAGAGCACCCCCACCCGCTAACACAAACACATCCGCACACAAAGAACAGAGAGGAGGCAAACAGCAAGCACACACATGTCCAGACAAACAATGATGCCGCTGTCTTCTTCTAGGATTTAACAACATGCCACAGAAACACTCCCCCTCCTCTTCTCCCGTACTCTACCCAGCAACCCACTCGGTCACCCAGCAATCTCTCAGTCGGACCCCTCCCCTTCACTCCTCAGCTGCTTTTGTTTATAACTGAGACACGGAGCGTGGTTTGGAATGCCAGTGCAGGGGGTGACGGGGTACCACATGCCATACGGATTAACTCACAAAAAACAAAAAAAGGGTGCAAGAAAAGGACAGTGTGCTTGATGGTGAGGGGGACTTACCGGAGTAGTGGTAGCTTGCCAGAGGGTGCGCTTTGGGAAAGATGGGGTTTTTTAACAACAGAAGGGCGAGGGCTCCCTGAAAAAAAAGAAAAGAAAGTGAAATTAGCACAGTTGAGGAAACAAAACTGGCTGTGGTGTCTGATGCGTTTTGGCCGAAGAGACAAAGTCACAAGTTAGAGAAACACAGGTCAGGGCATGTTATGCCCTAGAGCGGATATGAAGAGATTAATGAGGACAGGAGAGATGCAATTCTGCAGGACCATCACTATATCCTTAACAACATGTGTAAAAAGGCTTTTGCTGAAGGCGTTTAACCCAGCTGTGCAAGTTGCTGGATAATCTCTCTTGTTCTCTTTGCCATACACTCTTCTCAGGGTACGATAAATCGAGGACACCAAAGTCTTTTCTGGGTCATCGAGCTCGGAAGGGAGTTATATATATATATATATATATATATATATATATATATATATATATATGTGGCCCTTTTTCAACTTTTAACGATCTTGACAAGCAAAGTTCAACATGTTGAAGCCCCAAAAAGACACTTTAGCCATATTTAAAAATATATTGATGTCATTGTGCTGTATCCCTAAATAAAAAAATTAAAAAATGAAATGGGCCATCATTAAAGTCTAATTAATTGGGAAAATATACATATCTATTAGTGCTGTCAAATGATTAATTGCAACCAAAAAAAGTTTATATTTCCAGTCTGTCTGGAATCACATGAAGTAACAGAACAAACTGAGACTGAGACTCAATCCAGACGAACTGTGACAACGTCTCCAAGATGAAGAAAAAAGCTACCTGAAAAACTCTGGGCAAGTGTACCTCGGAACAGAAGCTGTTTTACCAAATATTTATTTGATTTAGTTAATAGAAGTTAAT
>JAUCMS010000031.1:13664842-13693130 GCA_032357445.1 Enteromius radiatus | reverse complement strand
ACAATATTACTGTTTACTTTTTTTTTTTTTTTTTATCCAATAAATGCAGCCTTTATGAGCAAAAGGGAGTTGTATGTGGAAAAAAAAACATATCAACACCAGACTTTTACCATCATACATAATCTGTCACTGTTCCTTTTTAAAATTAGCTTTTTGATATTGTAAACCAGTGCTTCAAATTCTAGGATAAATTTAAATATCCAATTTTAGCCATTCACCTATAACTGTACACTACAAACACTGCTAATAAATAATATAGTGTGCATCACTTATTTAATAGCATTCTACTTATTGTATAGGTTTTGTTAAATTAACTAGTACTTTGGTACAAAGATGGCACTCAAGTCTCAAATTTGATAATCAAATGGCATTTTTTTTTTTTTTCCGGTTATATCAAAATTGATGCTGAGAGTCATGAAATATACTGACACTGCTGTTGAGTACTCATATTTTGCCATCTTAACAAGCCTTCTGTTTTTCTTCTAGTCTATGCTGGGGTCCAGGCTTCCCCAGAATGATACAGTACAGAAAATGGAGCCAGTCAGCACACCCCGAATTGCCCCTTTGTCCAATCAGGTTTCAGGGGCACTGAGCAATGGCACTGCAACTGTTGAATCCACTGCTCCGGTGCCTCTTGAACCCGCCCCTGTGACCCTGAATGAACCCAAGGAGACCCCTGTTACAACAACTCACCGTAAGTACTGTGCATGCATATTAGGTTTGCCCAGTCTGGGGTGTGTTTTCCGAAATCAACTATGGTCACTGATCCTTGCCAGTAGAATTTAATGGAGAATTCAGTCATAGTTAGCTAATGATGTTTTTGGGAAATGCACCCCTTGTACGGTTATGTGAAATCCATGTGCAACTGGAGGTCATTGGCCATTGCGTCATCCTGTCTTGTAATCAGTGTGGTTTTACACATCCCAATGCACTCTAACATTTTGAACAAATTCTCTGCCCAGGTTTGACAGAGATTGACACATGTTGGAATATGTCTTATCTGTCTTTAGTGGACCTGAAGCCCCAACCTGACCCGTCCCCCATCCTTGGTCGTCTGACCCAGCATCAGAATGCAGCACTCCAGTCGGACCTGCCGGCTCAGGCCCGAGACCCTGCCCCACTTCCCCCACATGATGGGCCTTCTCCAACACTGAAACCCCTCTGTGAGCCTGTCATCACCACGACAGAGCCGCCACAACCCAGAAACATCAGACCACAGAGAAGGAGAGTTCCACCTCCCTCTAAGGTGACAAAATACCCTCCAACCCCTTTTATTGTTTTTCTTTGAGTTCTGCTGTAAATGTATGCAAGTGCTAGCAGTGTGATTATGGCTTTTACTTCTGACAAAGGTCTTCACTAGGACTGGGCAAAACTCTCTCTCTCTCTCTCTCTCTCTCTCTCTCTCTCTCTCTATCTCTCTCTCTATCTCTATCTCTCTCTCTATCTCTCTCTCTCTCTCTCTCTCTCTCTATATATATATATAAATAACTCATAGTTTTCAGCCTCTTGCAGTCTGCAGTCACTTCGTCAGCATTTTACCACTTAATTTGAGAAAACTACTGTCATATCACATACAGCACACAGCAAGTGCAAGTTTTTTATGGCAACCTGTTAAAATAAAAGTTTGGTTTAATATGCAGAAACTGTGACAGAAATATATTACTATTGTGCATTCTTGAGATGCAATGTAACAATCTACTAATAATAAATATGAATAAATATTTTTTTTTCTTAAAGACTAACAGTAAACCTCTGTCCAAATGTATAAGGGCTTAATTTTCGATTAAGATAAATTAATGTTTTATGCCTTCACTTGATTAAATAAATTAAGAGAAACATTTTATAGGGCCATATTAAGAGGTCCATATACAAAAAGTGATTTAAAATACAGGTTTGTGGTTCTTAATTTCTTTTTACAGTTTAAATAAGCATAAAACACTAAATTAAAAATAATAATTAAAAAAAACCATCAAAGGCATTGAGAGAGTATGTTTTTTTTGTTGTTGTTTTTTAGACATGGAATTTAAACTACTAAAAAAAAATTGGACTGAGAAAACAATATAATAGGAAAAATAGAACAAGTTTCTTAGTGACCTGTTTACCTCATTTGTATTAGTCTAATGATTTTTGATCATAATAAACAAGTAAATGTGTTTTGTTTTGGCAGATCCCCTCTTCAGCAGTAGAAATGCCAGGCTCTGCTGACGTGCCCGGCCTGAATGTGCAGTTTGGCGCACTGGATTTTGGATCTGAATCCACTGTGGAGAATCTCAACCAATCAGAAAGTAGCTGTCAGGAACCTGTGGCCGCTCCTCAAACCCAGAGCAGCCTGTACTCCAAATCCACTGCCATCAGGTCTGTCTGTCCACCTGTGTCTTTCATTTATGCATGTTTACTAGATATTAAAAGGTATTTCACCCAAAAATAAAAATTATTTGCTTACACTCATGTCGATCCAGATGTTTACTGAAGAGACATGACTGCTTTATATGGTGAACAGATGTAATTTAGGCCTTTATCACATATAAACACTGATTAACTTGCACACCCCAGAGCACATCAAATATGAGGCTCAAACTTGAATGCTTTTGACTAGGCATGTTGAAATCAACATTGGCACACAAATACTATTGATAAACCCCAGATCATTCTACAAACAAATTACTTTAATGCATTTCTAATCGTATTTTTCTTGTTTTAGCGAGTCTCTAGGTGGCTTGTCTCAAGCAGTAATGGAGTCCAGTTACCCATCAGCCTCTCTTGGTTTACCGAGCACTACTGCCCCTCCTGTCCTGGCTCCATCCTCAGATAGCAGAGTGGAGTCATCCACCACCACCGCTCTCAGTGTATGACCAAAATGCAGCCATTTCAACTGCAATCCTCACAATACATTATTTAGTTGCAGATTTTGCCCATATTCAAGTTGGCTACTTTGAGCTGCTTGCTTTGAAAGTGATTTCTGTTTGAATGGTGCTTGATGTATACCTAAGGTCTTAACGTTGACCCTTTGTCACCTACACCTCAATTAGGTTAGCTTGGTCCAAACTATGCAGAATCCTATGTTTATTGGGAATACCTGGAAATAGCAAGAAATTGTGTATTTGTGTATTTTTTAGTTAGCAGGGTTATTAGAGTAAACTTAAAAACATTACTCAAAATAAATGTGAACTGGGAAAGGTATATTTCACCTAGTTGATAAGACATTTCTTATTTTAATTTGGTTTGGAATGTGCTAAAATAGCAAACTAATGTAAAGATGAATAAAAAACAATGACAGATATATAAAGTCAGTAAAACTTTAAAATTAAAATGGAAACAGAAAGGATAAAAATTTAAAATATTCATACAAATTTATAATAGTACCAGTGATCCTAACATAAAATCATCATTTTCATCCCTATGAATAGTTTTTTGTTTTATGGTTTTAATAAAGTGAAAGCTGAATCTGTTGATTTCTTTTCCCCACAGAATGGATTCAGTGAAATGAGGGCATCCAGCGCACAGGAAGGTATGGGTTTTGAGTTAAGACATGCCGTTTTAAGCTGTACTTTCTTTACTTGGTGATTTTATAGCATAGGCCACACCTTTATGTTTTTGGTCTGCTGTATCAGCAGCTGCTCCGTCCAGCACCCCTCAGCCCGTGTCCACAGAGAAGAGCTTATCTTCATCACTCTCATCTTCCTCCTCTTCAACAGCAGCGCCTGTCCTGAGCACAGCTCTAGCATCACTTAGCAGGTACAACTGTCCGCTCCTTTTGAATTTCCATCTGCATAAATATTCATAAGCAATCAGTTTCCATATGGTCTTATCGTTGCTTGTTTTTTCTCAGTCATGTGAGCAGCGTTAACTCTTCTGGATCTTCTGTGCCCACTAGCTCTTCCCTGAGCGTAAGTGTCTCGTGAGGCTACTCCCATTTACAGTTTCTCTTCTCAGCTTCTTCACTTTAGTTTTTTGCTCTTTCCTCTATTATTTGTCTTGTCTTTTTCTGCGTCACGTTGCATCACACCTCGTAACGTAAACACTATGTCTGCATTTGTAATCGGAGAAATGACAAACAAGCACTATCCTTCACTGCTAACTCACGTTTAAATACTAAGTAGCAGGTTCTTTTAATAAGAAAATGTCATTTGCTTAAAGGTAAGTCAGAAGCACCAGACCATTTATGGTTTTGTTGTCTTTTGGAAGCACAAAGAAAGTAGTTTCACTTTAACATCAAAACACAGCTTCTCCAGAACATGGTGCTAGCAGCAACATTACAGCTAGAATAATAGTTCAGCCGCCTTTTGACAAGTAATAACTTTTATTAAAAAAAAATATCTCTTTGGTTTGAAAGTCTTTGCAACTTTAGGTATCTTATCAATGCACTAATGGCTTGTAACACTTGAAATTGTATCATATGACCCCTTTAAATTGATTTGAAGTGTTTGCTTCAGACACAGATTGGTGCTGAGGTGAATGTGAGCCTGTCCACGTATTCTGGCTCTGTGTCGGGCATCTCCAGCTCAACAGTCAACTCCAACGGCCTGAACGCTGCAACCCAGAGCCTCACCGCTAATGGCGCATCCGCTCCCTCTGCTGTCCGTTCTGCACCGCTGCAGACCAACATCACACCCTCCAACACCTCCGGTTAGTCACAGAAACATTGCCTGCATGATTATAATGATGCAGAAGAGTTATAAATAGCAGTATTTTTGTCCTAATTGTCAATGTAAATTGTGTTTCCTTTTTTCTAACTTTATCTTTAGCTAAAGCTCCTCCTAATCTGGCCCAAGGAGTGCCGCCGCTGCTGGCCAGTCAGTACATCATGGGTCCTGGTGGCCTTCTTCCTGCTTACCCGGTTAGTGTATGCATGATATGCTCTCAGATAGAGGAAGCCAAATTTTTATATATACTCACACTTATGGCGCTTTTCGACTCGGTTTGTTACGGCACGGCTCAGTTCGGTTTGGTTTGCGTTTCCACTGCAGTTTAGTGCAGTTTTAGAGTGGGTGGGATTGTTCACGTGTCGTTAAGGGTAGGCGATATACACGGTAGACACGATTAACCGGTAGAAATTTGTCAACCGATAGAGATTTTGTCTATCGTCTTAATCGCGGTTGAGATCATGTGACATTGCACGTTACGTAACCACGCAATACACATTATCTTTGACAATGGAAGAAGCAGTTTTGCCAACTTATCGACTTTGTTGCTAGATTTAGTGACTATTTAGACCCCCTTTGTGACATTTTTCCAAAAAAGCAACTAGCAACAAATCTAGCGACTTCTTGGACAAACCTCAGCGAGTCTCTGGTAGTGCCGCGCACGTGCAAGCTCTTGTTTTCCCAGCGCGTGCAGCAGCGGTGAGTTTGCTTGCATGTGGCGAAACCAACGACAAGATTGTAAAGGTGCATCGTCTGTGGTGTGGAATTGGTTTGGGTATAGGAAAAGTGATACGAATGAGACTAACGTGATTCGCAAGGTATGCAAGAGCACTGTTTTAGCAAGCGGCGGAAATGAGACATTCTAAAACACTTAAGTTAAAAACGCTTAATGTGGCTTAACGCACCTAAAAACTGACGAGGGAAGCCCGAATTTCTGTCAAACCTTCCTTGTAATAACCACTAACTACTGACAAAAGAACGAGCCCATGTTCGACAGCTAAAGTGAATATCACGTTAAGCATTTTCTCCCCCATAGAAGTCCATTATAAGAAAACAGCTTAACATGATATTATTCACTGTATCTGTCGAACATGGGCTCATTGTTTTGACAGTAGTTTGTGATTATTACAAGAAGTGTTTTACAATGTCCTGTGGAGACTAGATATTGGTACCTATTGTTCTGAGAAAAAAAACATGAAACTTTTAGTAAACAGTATGTTTTTATTTTTTTACTTAAAGTATTGCTGCAATTCAGTTTAAATAAAATTACATTATATGAAATAATTTCTTTGTGTTAGAATTTTTATTTATGCATGTTCAGATATGAATTGTTATATTGTGATACATATCGTTATCGAGGTAGAAAATTGCTCATACCGTGATAGAAGATTTTGGTTATATCGCCCACCCCTATGACATATCTATTAATGTGTTCAAATATCTACATCTAAACCTTGTGGTTAACAAAACTCATTTGCAGGAAAACACAAAAGCAACAAACAACTTGCAATAACAAAACATAAGATGCAACAAGATAAAACAATTAAAAGCAACAACATGAAACCAATTGTCAGTGCATATCTCTTATTACTGACACTCAATAAACACCACAAACCTCAAAGATATTTCACAAGAGTTGAGCTGACTTTCAGGTTCTGCAGAAGAGCTTCACATGTGATACCAACCACAAATCGCTGCTTATTTTGCAGTGTAATTGGCTCAGAAGCACAAGGCACAAGATTTAGTCATCTTCAGTTTGTCCTTCTGGACATGAGCCTGTGATTGACAGGTGGTTGCTATGGTGGCAGAGTGACAGCTCAGCAGTAAGCGGCTGGCTGCTGTGTTGTTACAGCTGCTGGCTCAGCTAAGCGAATGTTGAAAAGAATCATATCCACACACACACACACACACACACACCATTTGTGTTTTCATAAAACAAGGGTCATCAATTAGCAGGCCGCACTGCTTTCACCTGGACTGCAATCAGTTATCATAAATAAATAAACTAGGGCTGCCAACTGATGATTCGATTGCATGATATGCTGTTTAGAAAAATAAAGTGAATTAAAATAAATCACATCGATAAATATTATATTTCATTTAAGGAAAAAAGTGCCATTTTGCATGAAAAGATACATTTTACTATGTACAGTACTTATGTTATGTTTACTTATACACAAATTATGTTACATACTAGTTATGGTCACTAAGATAATAAACTTGGATATAGTTGCTTCAAAAATTATTTTTTGGGGGGGAAAAGAAATACACATTAATTTAAAAGGAACTTAATTAAATATGCCATTGTATTGTATATTACAGCAGCGTCAGAGAGAATTTAGTTCAGTACTTTTATTTCTAAATTAATATATTAAAAGTATTCAAGCATTTGTTCATTTACTTGTGTACTAATCATCATTAGATATGGATAATGATGGATAAACATGAGTTAACAATAAACAATTGTATACTCATAAATTAGCATTCACTTAGATGCTGCAAGAATTGTTTATTCATTGTTTATTCTTGATTTCTAAATAATAAATCAAACTTGTGAATAAGCATCAATATTTACAATGAATTTTACTGACATTTGTATATTTTGATGAATATAGGAAAACTTTTCAGACCTGTCAAAATAAATGTTTGATTTAACTTGAATAAATTGTGACTGAACTACTACTAATAAAATTATTATTAAATTATTATTTTTAAGGAATATTTACCAGAAAAATGAACTGCACAACACAGTATTTTTTTTTAAATGGGATTTTTGTTTTATATAAATTATTTTGAAATGCTTTAGGCTATTAAAACTTAATGAAACAGAATTTGATTAAAATAAAACTGTATTTGATTTTATAGGGCCTTCAAATTTTAATCTTGTAATGAATGTTATATAGTGAACATTTCATGATTACATGCTTTTGATTAATACCATTAATTTAGTTTAACCCTTTAAAACAGTCTAGAAAAATGAAAACTGAAAAAAATGGAATCCAGAAAATTTATCCAGAGAATTTGTGGAAAAAAATTATATTGGGGGGAAAAAAGCTAATTTCATAGGGCCCTAAGTTTTTCATAGGCATGTTGGCGTGTGAAATGCTGTTGAAGGAAAAATTGCAGACCATGTCATTTAAATACACACTTTTCATGTGCGTGTACTGAGTTAGCACATGTCAGTCACACCAACACTTAATTTTTTTCAGGCTCTGCAATGCATAATTCCACAATTTCATTTCAAGTCAGCAAGACGATCCCTAAACTGATATTTCCTGTCACAGATGTCACCAGAAATCCTTGCATGACTCATAAATAAACTACTCGTATGACAAACCCTCCATCTATCGCTCTCAGTGATCAGCAGTTAAAGAAAAGGAGCAGTCGGGCGTAACAAGTTTAATTGGTACACAATACAACAGGAAGTGCACTTAAAATATGCCAGTGTGCTACTCACCATGACGTCACCCTTGCATTCATACAGGCAGTGCATGGCCAGTTCCTGATTGGTCCCTCCACCATGCAACGCACTCGAGCACGCCAGGTGCATGAGGTCATTCACTGCAGGGACAAACAGAAGGTCCAGGAAAGACACAGACTTAAACATATGGTCATGCAGGTTCTATTTAAAAGAGGCAAAATTGCAGAACATATCCCTGCAACTTCCTTTCATTCAATTTAATGAATTAAAAAAAAAAGAGAAGCTAATGCAGTATTGTGTAAGTTGTAAACCTCTTTGCTGTTTCTCAGTGTTGGCCTCCAGGTCAGGCAGTGGCGCCCACACCAGTTCAGCCTTGTGTAGATCGTGCTGCGCTGCTGAGCGCTCTCCCAGCTCTGGGACCTCCGCCTGATACCGCAATCCAATGTTTATCCGACTGCAAGAGAGAGTGAACATAAACAGGCTGCTGTAGCAATCCAAACTAAATGAATGCAATTATTTTGTAATCCAAAAGCATCAGAGCACTAGCAAAAATGTTTATATTCTGCATTTTTTTCATTTTAAATACATCTATGTTGATACTTTTTAAATAAAGAAATTTGTTTTTATTTAAATTACTATATTATTAGCATAAAAAGTCTTTAAAAATCTTTACAATTTGGAAAATGCTAGTAACCAAACAGTTGTTGGTCCCCATTGACTTCTGTAGGGAAAGAAATACCATGGAAGTCAAAGAGTCCCATCAACTGTTTGATTACCAGCATTCTTCAAAACATCTCATGTTCAACATAAGAAAGAACTCAAACAGGTTTGGGACAACATGAGGGTGAGTAAATGAAGACAAAATTAAATTTTCGGGTGAACTATGCCTTTAATTACCAATCCTCAGGTCGTTCCAAACTGGTAAGATCTCTGGAACATACACACACAAAAGATAGAGTTTCTGACCCTGCATAGACAGTAATGCAACTACCATGGTTAAGGCCGAAAAATGTAGTAAGCACATTATTAAAATAGTCCATGTGGCATCAATGGTTCAACCTTAAATTTTTTGAAGTTACAAGAATACATTTTGCGCAAAAAGAAATTTTATTCTCATGAATGAGTGTTGAAAACTGACACAAAAGAATAAGTTGTTGAATGAGGTTGTTATGTTTGTTTTTCCACACAAGTATTCTTGTAACTTGCAGTTGAACCACTGATGACCACTCAGGTGTCACAAGAACAGCTAAAGGGGAATATTTGTGGTTCAGAGTGTATTGGAAGCTAAACATGAGGCACAACATCAGTGCTGCTACTGAAACATGAAACATTAAAGAAGCCTATGTATTGAGAAATTCCTGGGAAACAATCGTAACAAATTTGTGTTGTTTCCAAAGATATCGGTTTCACTATTCAGAACCATTTAGTAACTATTAAAAGTTGTCCCAGACTGCTGTTTCAATTAATTTATTGCTCATCTCATTGTCAGCTCCTTTTTTTGAGAACTTTGGCATTCACAAGAGTACATTTTGACCATGGGTATTTGCATAAAATTAACACCCCATGTTTCTGAAGGCCAAATGTTCCAGTATCTGATTGCCAAGGTCTGGGGATAAGGCAAGACAGATTGTGTTTTATTATTTTGTTCCAGGATGTGCTTTCGTGGTGCTTTGGCCAACTCCAAAACGAAGGGATAAGCAGCCATTCACTGTGTATGTAAGAGAGAAAGAATTTCAACCAAACACTGTTCTGACCATTAGATAAACCAGCTGGTACCAGTCAGCGAAGATATCCCATAATTCCCTCTGTTCAGCCACCATCCCCCACCTACTCTGTTCTTGAAAACATAGCTGCATGTATGATCCAAGAAACCCACTGAGATGTAGTTTTTCTTTAAACACACTACCAGATTCACTTGTGCATGACATAACAGCTCTCAAACCAGCTCCACTGTTAACATACAAGCTAAAACCATGAATTCTGCATCTGCATCTGTCTATAGTTTACAACTTACAGCGCTGTTACGATATTCTTACTCGCTTTAAGGCCCGTTTACGCCACTCGCATTAGCAGTGTGTAAACGAAGCAGCAGCACCTTCAGCAGCAGGCACACATTGTGATTTCACACGGTCGACGTTTATGCTGTGTAAAGCTGCAGCTCTGTACAGCAAATAAAGCAATTTCTGGGATGCTCCATTGAGTATTGTCTAATAAATGTGAGGAAACAATCAGCTATTCTGACTGACTAGCTGACTTTCAGCCAAATATAGTAAGCCAGTAGTACAGTGACAAAAGCAAGGTTAACCAAGTAAAGAAAGTTATCATTTGCCAGAAGCGTAAGCTAATTAAGGAAACTTGTGAAGCGTAATATGTGGGGGTGTTATTTGAATAGCGTATGTACTTACGGCTCAATGCTGACAGGTGTAGCCTCGCTCATAGCAGAGAGAACTGGAGGGGTTATATCACTGCTGTCTGGACATATACAAACAAAAAGACTGTACTTAGCCGCAAGGTAAACACTGTTTCTTATTATATGTCCTCCTATTCATGATATGCACATCAATTATGTCTAATTACATATATCCTGGCTTGTCAGGACATATATCTTAGGTATACCAACTCTGTTCCAAACCCTAATGAGGCGCCTACTTACAGCACTTTAAGCGGTTACAAACAGTAGGCAGCTCATTCTACTTCATTTTCCTCAATATTTTGGGTAACAAATTCTAAGGCAGCATAGCATGTCTCCTTTGCTAAACAGGTAATCCTAGCACGCATTAAGAGTAGCTTAGAGCATAAGACAGTGGACAGATGTTCAGAGACTCTGTAAAGTATCCCGTATTGAGTTATTAGCATAAGTTGTTAGCTTAGCAACTTATGAAAACATCATTGGAATTAAATGTTTGTCAATAGTTGAGCGCTACCGTATTAACGTTAGGACAATCTTGGACAGCTTGCAAGGCTGCATAAAAGGTTTTGGAACAGTACTTAAAGGAATACTCCACTTTTTTTGATAATAGGTTCATTTTACAACTTTTTACAAAGTTAAACTTGAGCTTTATCATTTTCGAATCCACTTTTAGCTTAGCTTAGCATAGATCACTGGATCTGATTAGACCATTAGCATCTCGCTCAAAAACAACCAAAAGAGTTTTGATAATTTTCCTATTTAAAGCTTGACTCTTCTGTAGTTACGTTTTCAACTAATTCTATTAATGCACTTTGTAGAAACAGTTATAGGAACTTACTGGAGCGCAGGAGGCTACGGGTGGCAGATTTTGGAGTGGCGGGTGGGGGTAGGCCCTGATTATTCGCTGCTGCAGCGGCGGCGGCCGACAGGAAGGTGGAAAAGTAAAGACCCGAACCCTCTCGAACTGGGCTGAGGATGGGTGGGGGTGTGTAAGGAGGCATGTTGAGGGGGTTGTCGACCAATCTGACAGGTGAACGTAAGTGGCTCTGGTAAGGTGTGATAGAGGAGTAGACCGGTGGAGCAATAAAAGTTCCAAGCTTGGGTGGGGGTATAAAGAGCGGTTCTGGACGAGGACGTCGCTTGGCTTTGGCTGATTTGCCGTCAGCTTCACTTCCACTCTCTGCTCCACCATTCTGTAGAAGAGATTAGATATTAGCAAGCAGGGCAGTCCAGAAACCCTTTAAAATACATAGATCATATGCAATCTGGATGATCTCAGTGAGTTTTGTCAGGTCTTAGAAATGTGGTAGTGAAATGGGGTGGGGGAAGGCTGGATTAGGGTGCAGAGAATTAATGGGGGGTTGGCAGAATTTTGCGGATTATTGAGGTTTTAAGGGAGGGGGATGAAATAGACAGGCAGAGAGAAATCGAGAGAGAAATCACGGGCATATAAAGGTATATGTAAAGAGTCATGAACTGAGAAACCAAAATTCCCTTGATCTTTTGGCATATAAGAAGTCACTGTACTATTAAAACATCCTGCAAGTTTCATAACTCAAAGCTTTCTCGTTAGTCTTAAAACAAGGCTCTATAAATGTTTTCTTGTTTTCTTTTCTGGTAATCAATTGAATGCATAAAATATTACATTTCATTTATACTAATCAAATAAAAATTAAACATTTCTTGGACAAAGAAAGTAATGCACAACAGAGGTTTACTGTTAAGTTTTACTTTAAAACATTATGTTTTATTAATAATTGTTTTTATTAGTAGTAGTAGTATTGTTGTTGTTACATAGAGTCTTAAGGTTGCACAAGTAATATACTTGCAGCTGCTGTTTATGTATTATGACAGTAGTCAATACAAACTGTAAAATGCAAATGAAGCAACACTCAGATCAGCTGGAGATTATTTTCATGTGTTTTATATTGGCGGATGCTGAAAACACTGAGCAATGCGTAATGTCAAATACTTCTGCAGATTTGTAGTATTACTACAACATTTCACCTGAGCATTGCTAATCAATAATAATGTTCTTGTCAACAGTATCTGTATCATAAGCACTAAATTAATTCCAGGCTTTCAGGACAGACAATTGCCCATTTCTTCTAAATTATGTTTTTTATGTCAAAAGAACAGTACAAAATAATAAAAGGCAGTTCATGGCCCCTTTAATATTTTGATCAGATTGTCCAGTTTGTGAACTCACCTGGCCTGCGCTCTCAGACAGCGAGTTCCTCAGTGAACGTCGTCGAGTGACAATCACAGACGTCTTGTAATCAGAGCAGCTCAAAGGCCGTGAGGGCCAACTAGCTGAGAGAGAGGCTTGCTCATGATCCGGGGACAAGGAGTCAGTCTGCTTCACTGGCACAGAGACTGGAATGACCAAGGGCATGAGGCTGTCATCTCTGGGCCGCTTGGCACTCACCTGATCCACCTCAGCTGCCCCTCGACCTGGACCCGTTGGGGCAACGGGGGGGCTCCAGGGCCTGTGTGGCTCTTGCTGACAAGACACATGATTAACACAGTCAAATTAATAATTCACCAAAAGTCCTAAATCTCAGCAGAGTGCATCCTTCCTCCGCTCTGTAGACATAATTGATATGCATGAAAGACACGAGAGAGTGCTTAAGAGCTGATAAGATATATTAGTACAGGAAATGAGGTTAGCTCAAGACTATTTTCAAAAACATCTTAATGAATTCAACCGCAACCTCATTTTTGCTCTAGGAAGAAACATTTTGCCCTGCAGATCAGCAGCAGACTGGATGAGGATCTATAGGTATTTGTCACAAGTGAATAACATAATGGCATGTCACCACAGGACAATATCTCCATATAACCAGACTCTCCATGTTAATGATTAGAGAAAGGGTTCCTTGTATGTTAGGTTTACTGAACTGCATTCATACTTCTCCAGGAACTTAAAAAAATGACTACACAAAAAAAGGGGCAGTTTAAGCAATTTCACAATGCCTGCAAATTTCGAAACTTAAAAAAAAAAAAAAAAATACACACACAATCTCTGAGTCACAAAAAAAGCCTTTTAGGAGGAGCATCAAACCCATGTTTCCCTTATTGTGAGAACAATTCCTGTTTCTACTAACTGAAAAAAAAGCAAAGTGAATAAAACTACTGTAACTTCATTGATATGTTGTGGAAAAATGCAATGCAATATGCGTCACTACTACCATGTGTCTAACTGGAAGTCGCCTGTCTTATCTGAACTCCGGCCTTGCTGGCCGCTAAGGTATTCAGCTTAGTACATGAAGCCTTTGCAGCTCAATCACCCTTGAGCAAGAGCTGTTTTTCAGCCTACATTTAGAGTAGGGGAGATTTAGAGGCATAAAGTGACACCCGAAACCAAAAAAAACACCTCATTGACTTGTGTACATATTCCTTTAAGGAGCTGGAATCAGCTGACCTGAGATTTGCTTTTTACTGGACCTTTCTTTCTGTTCTGTACGTTATCTGGCCCACAGATCAACAGTATATGTACACACACCCTTTCTTTGTTATCATCTGTTGGACGTCTAAGGGGAGTGCTGCTGTCCTTTTCAAAGGAAGTTTATGTAACAAGGAAAAGCAGAGTGAACTAAATAGCACGGCCCAGAAACACTTCCCCTCGTTAAATTTGACTGCTAATTGCGCTAATTCTCTGCGCGCAGTAAAAGAATGAACAAACCAAGCAATTAACACTAGTCCATATAAGCAGCCTCTACTGCAAGAGGATAAAATCTCTTAACAATCTCCTAAAAAACGAAGTGACTCAGTGACACAAAATCAAAATTAGTTATGCACAGAGCTGTGCTTCTGGGCTTCGACAAAAGAAAATGCGGCTCTTTATATACATCAGTGTCTAGGCATCTGGGGGGTGCACATGCTATGGTATAGAAAAGCCTTTTTTGGCTCAAGAGATCATGTGATCTAAATTGCGACAGCCAGTGACTGTACTAAGTTTACACTCCCCTATCAACTGAGAAACCTGAAGAACCAGTATGCATTTTAAACAAGTAGTGCATCCTCACTGCACAGCGTTAAGCAGATAATGACGTCAGCTTACCTTGGCTAAGGGTAATGTGTCAACCTTAAGTCACAGTGCAACCTTTCATAATAATGAATTTGCAAAACCAAAATGCATTTTAATTTCTCCAACATGTTTGACTGTTTGTCTTACCTTGACACTACGTGAAGGAAGAGATTCCCTTTCCGAAGCTTTCTGAGCCAGTGTTTCTAGGTTGACCTCTTGTGACACCCTCCTCTTACGTCGTGTGCTCTGGATTACACCTGTCGGGGCGGCCCGAATGTCTTGAGGCGCACTGGTCTCAGAAGCACCATTCTGAGAACCTTGGGTGTGGAGATCAGTCGGCATGACAAATGGGTTTTCGGAGGCTGGGCCTCCACCCTCTTTTGAAAGCCGACGTGATCTTCTGGGACCAGGCTGTTGGCCATCAATGGATTGCTGGGGGACAGATGAGGCAGGGTGAGAAACAGAGTCTTGAGTCTGTGTTGACGTGGGATCAGTTGTCTCTTGGGACTGTCCTGGTACTGAGGGCTGATGCTGATCAAGTGAAGAAGCATGTTGCTGCTGGCCATCGGAGTAGTTTTCCAATACATGCTGGTTCTGAAGAGGCCGTTCAGATTTAGTTTGCTGCTGCACCAGTTCTTGTTGCGGTTGAATCTGCTGCATATGTTGTTGAGGCGGTTGCTGCTGCGGAGTTTGTTTTAACTGCTGTGCTTGTTGCTGTAACTGCGACTGTGATATCTGTTGTGGCTGTTTCTGTCGCTGAAGTACCTGCTGCTGTTGTCGCATCTGTTCCAGTTGCTGTTGCAATAGTAACTGCCGCTGTAGCTGCTGCTCCTGTTGCAGGTGTTGCTGTAGTTGGGAATTAGTCTGTGTACTGTAATTCAAATTCGGCAAGGTCCGACCGCCCTGAACTACCTGATAGTATCCCGCTACCAAGTTCTGCTTGGGCTGTCCGAAAGCTAACTGAAAGGGTTGCAGCACAGAATTTGAAGGGTTGGACTGTCCATGCTGCTGCTGCTGCGGATTTAGCATTCCAGGCTTTTGTGATTGCTGAAAGGCCTGCTGCTGTTCCCAGTCCATGCCCCGGCCAGGTTTGCTTGTATCCCTAAAGGTCTCTCCACTTATGTTAGCCACTTGTTTTTCTGTTGCCCTAATAGTCAATTGCTCAGGTTGCTGCTGCTGCTGCTGTTGCTGTACTGACATGCCCTCATGCATCTGCTTTGCAAAAGCAGCCTGAGCCCCCAGGTAAGGGCCAAAGTTCTGGGACCAAGCGGTCATACCCTGTGGCCAATTTTGTCGCTGTTGGGGCTGCAAAGATGGGTCTTGGTGCGACCACTTCATGGGCATCATCTGTTGGTAGTGCCCACGGCTTTGCTCGCTCTTCTCTGGGCTGAAAATGACAGAATTGAGGTAGGCAGGTGGTGCTTCTGCATTCAAGCTTTCCACACCTCCACTGTCATTGTGGCCTGGCCCTGAGGGAGGGACCCCAATGCCATAGTAGGGCTCTGTATGCTGAGAGGACTCTTTCATCGCCACACCCTGATCGGTAAAGAAAGTGATGCGCTTGCCCGTTCTTTTTGCGTTTGGTTTCTGTTGAGGTTGCAAACTCATGACTTTCATGAATATAGATTCTGGGGAGTGGTGGAGTGGGAGGTAAGGGAGACAAGAGTTCAATTTCCCAAAACACACAAAGTTCTCTCTGTTGAGTCTTAGAGTATCGAAAAAGAACCCTAGATTGGTTTAATGATAGTTAATGGTCATCCAAACCTACTCAGCATGGTAGGAATGCAGGTAAGCTTTAAAAGAAAAAAGTGCAGCATCTCCTGTTCAGAAATAGTAGTTTCAGTATGATGTAGCTCAAACATGTCCATTTGCTGTCTTCCGCTCTCTGGATGCCAAGCTGGGTTGAGAAGTCTTTAGGTTAGCTTCTTGCTCATTTATTGAAGACAACCTAAGAAGAAAGTGGTGACAAATATTATGGTTAGCCTTCAGAGTCGGTGCTTTGGGTTTTGTGGGGGTTCATTGAGATAGCCATTTCAGCAATTTCATGAATAGAAACCTAGAGAAAAGAATTTGAAAGGGAAAGGTGGATTGTTAAGGGTTGGTGGAACTGTGACATTAGCAGTTTAAAGGATGATGAAACATTGTTGAACAAATGGCAGGTAATTACTTCTGTATGTTTAAAAAAAAAGTAACAAACTAATCTTGGCAACCAACAAACCAAGATGACACGTATGTGAGAACGCTACGTGTGAGTGGGGGGGGGATGTGCACGCTACCACAAATAATTTTTTTATTGTTCGCAGAGAGGACAACAGTGAAAGTGAGTAAGAGGAGGAGAGATGTACAGTTGCACACACAATCCCACAGAGATTGCGAAAATGTACTAGCCCAGTTTCATAATGAGAGTGTTTGAAGGTAATTTCCCCCCATAGTTCACATCAGCATCCAAATATTAACATTAAAATCAATGAAAGTCCATCAATAATCTACTATACCCTCCTCATAAATAATGTGGAGCTTGCATATTGTTATTAGCATGTGCATATGCAGCAATAATATTAATAATCTCAGATGTTTGCATATATCAAAACAGTTAACTCACTAGAGCGTATTTATTCAAAGAGATAAATCTTTTAAAGCACTCTACCTAATAATTTAACATATCTTTTGTGATCTACATTCAAAGAACGGTTTATCCTGCTTTAATTATTGAACGTGCATTAGTGTTTCTGTTTTTTTCTAACACCTGTCTCACGTGGCTTATTGCTTTTATTACAAAGGCAAATTCAAATATTCTCTATGCTTATCATATAATAGCACTTGTATGTAAACTTTGTGCACCTAAATCCTTACAATGCATGTCCTTATCACTTATATATTACTTACAGAATATATATTGGCAGCTAAATTATATTGTAAATACAAAACACACGTTTTTACACCAGGTACTTTTATTAAAACAACTAAAAGAAGAATTCAAATGACATTAAGTAATTATAAAAAAGGAAATGACTGTTTTTTGGGTTTTTTTTGCATGGTTAAATAGAAACGTAGGCCTACATTAAACAACATCACACTTTTATAGTTTAAAAAAAAGCAAGTAAATAACTGACCATTCAGAATTAACATTCATTCAATTAAATTACATTAGGTCAAATCACAACATCAAATATCGTGAAATTCAACACGCGCATCAAAGTGTATACGTTACTGCGTACTCAAAGCAGCCATTTAAAGCTGCAGTATATTCAGGGTTGTCGCAACGCAATGTGAAACACCCCTAACTGTGCGGGGATGTAAACAGCAATTGCATCAACCAAACCAGCATCTACTTAAAGTGTGAGGACCATATTGCAGGCCAAGTTCACCTAACACATTTCAGTGCATTGCATTTTTATTCGAGTAAGTTAATCCAGCGCATGGCGTTCTGCCTGAAAACCGCGCGCAGTGAGCGCACATAAATGCCAATTACATTGACAAAACAACACAAGACACGGCGACGCACGGTTGCACAAGCCACGGTTTTAATAGTTGACAAGAGAACGCGTTTAATACGCTTGTAGCGTCAAATACGGTTACCTAATCGTACCTAGTTCTTAATTTAAACCGCAAACGAATGCAGAAGACACTCGAGTGCTGAGGCATGAGCGAGAATTCCCCTCAGAGAGAGTGCTTGTGGCTCAAGACCTAGTCAGCTGCCTCACTAGACAGCATTTTAGGGGGCGTAGACATAGAACGGGGTCTCTAGTTTATCTAGTTTAAAAGAGTTAATCTGCAGTTAAAGGAATAGTTCACGCTGGAATTAAAATGCGGTCATCATCATTCAACCTCACTTTGTTCCAAACCTGTATGACTGTAATCGTTCCGCGGAAAAAGAGATGTTGTGCAGAATGAGAGCCCTTCACTTTCATTTCGTGGGGGGAAAAAAAGCGAAAAAAGTGAATGGTGCCTGAGACTGCCTAACACCTTGTTTTGTGTGCCATAAAAAGGGTTTGGAACAACATGCGTGTGAATAAATAATGACTAGAGCTCTCGTTTTGTGCGTGTACTACTAACGTTTATCCCTTTAACTTCAACGCGCTGTTTTATTTACGCGGCGCAGGACGGTCGCGTTGCGTTCGAAAAGCGCATACTAGCCCCCCAAAAAGCTGTCTGGGTAAACAGCTCAATGTATTTTGAGACATAGACAGAATGTTTGCATACTGGGTGCCCTCCCTTCCTAGTGAAGCCAGCTCAGCGCTATTTACCAGAAGTCCTTTGTTGCAGAAAAGGGATTATCCAGTCACTAATTCCGTCACACTGCAACAAAGTGAGACAACAATACAGCCTATGAAGCATGCTTGAGTAGCAAAATCATAAAAGTGGTAAATGACAAGCCCCCCCACCGGTCTCTTCCTAGTTGTCAACTCTAGTGAATGCAATTTGTGAAGTTAGTTCATGCTTTCAGTATTACAAGAGTGCGAGACACACGTAACTTAGCGCACGCTCGATATCGACTCATATTCTGCTATAACTTAATGATGTTCAGTTTTGCTTAACAGTCGTAAACATGTAATATTAGGCGTTTAAAAAGCATCCTTACCGTGCTTGTTATTTTCTGCGTTTGTTTTCAGGTCGCCCTAAGAACAACTGCAAGGTCCAATGCAACAGTAGAGAAATGACTGCATGCTTATCCTCGATTGAGTCATGCAATGCTGACCTCACTCCAATAATATTCAAGTCAAGAGGTAGATCCTTGTAACCACCGAGAAATGGAAATGGAGGGCTTCTTTGACAAAATGGCGTGGCGCTTTTCAAAACAATTGCACGCGATTTCGTTATTATTGCACGCGCCTGGCAATCAAAACGCCCATAACAGTGTAGTTCACTCGTACATGAAGTATGGAACAACACATTCTCTTTCAGCTGAAGTCTTGTGATCCCCGACTGTCCCGTTGGCCACACCCACTTCCGCTACCATATAAGGCCTTTCCCCTTCCATGCGGGGCGCTAAATTACAGAAAATGCACAGGCCATGCGGGAAATTCCGTCACTGGGAAACGCTCTTAATAGCATGGCTTCTACCAAACATCCCCATCCATACCTGGATAGAGTGAATAAATCACAATATGTGTGGTCAGTGAGCAAACAAACGAAGCACGTGGTTCAAACGAGTAGGGTTAGTCTTTATGAGGTTAATCATAAAAATATGTGTGGTTGTTAAAAATGGGGACCAGGGAGTGTTGTAACACTAACAGTTATAAGAAATGAGCTACAGAGGTGAAATTGCTTTAACAACCACCCTCCTGATATAACAGTATAGATAAGCTACTGTAAAAATACACCAGATATCAGCATTTTAATTTGTGATCATTATCATTTGAATTTGACATGCAGCATCTGCATAAGCTTTTCATCTGCATGTTTAAGAAGTAGAACTATTATGTCTGAGCAGGGGAGGGGTTGTAACACTATCTGGCGCACTTCTACTGAATATTGTCCCAGTTTGCACAATGTACTGCATAGGTCTACATTTCCCACAATTGTTAGAGTGACTAACACAAACCTGCTAGCGCAATGTTTTAGTTTTTTTAGATGGTCTGTTATGATGATGATTTTTTTTTTCATTTTTTAATAATGCAATGCACAGTTCTAATGTTATATTTTGGCATTAAATTAGAGAAAACTAGTTAATGCTGATGCATCAGTGTTTCTACAGTGGCTTTCTATAAATATGCTATGACACAAAGAGTGCTATCGTTAAAAATTACTAAACAGCTGTCACTCATCTTTGTTCATTGCAATGTCACAAAGTTTTTTATAATCAACAAAGGTCTCTATGTTGCACAATTCATCTTTTATTTACATTACATGATGTCTACACTTTGCTGTAATTAAATGTTTTGTGCAGCTCCAGTGATTTCAGTGTAGTAGACTTTAAAACATAATGCAGTCATGGATTTTTCTTTGCTATTGAAAAAAAAAATGTGAAAGTCTAAATATTTCTAATTAGTTGTAGTTTCTGTTTACCACTATATATGTTTACCCAACTATGGCAACTTCCACTTCTCAAACTCAGAAATATGTAGAAGCTTCACTGGTTTGTTTCCAGTTTTATCAGACATTTTGAAATTAAGTTTTAAATTAAAAAAAAAAAACATTTACAATGCATAACAGTTAAAAATGTCCAGATTTGAATACTGTTACGCTCATTATTGGGGTTAGTTGTAACATCACTCTTTGTATTTGTCCCTAATTAACACATTTTAGAGATAAATTGTGCATTTATTAACTACTTTAACAAAACAAGAGAATATTATTTCACAATCTTTACTTTGCTGAAAGAAAAAAAAGTGTGTTACTACCAATAACCCTCCCTACTCCCATTCATTCTAAATCATAAACATCTTAAAGACATCTAATATACATCTATTTGACATCTAAAAAGAAACCTACTGACACATTGCAGATGAAGAAGCACTCTAAAAAACATCTTACAGATTTAAATCCAGACATCAGATAGACGTGATGTACATTGCTATTAGTTACACTAAAAACAACGTTTCACTTTCAATCCATTCTCACTGATACGACTGTTATCAAGGGAACATTGTGAACATAATTGTGATAGAGTGCGCAGTGTCAAGACAACCGCTGTAAGACAGACTCCATTTTAAACAGTATTTGAGAAACTTCTTAACACTGTGTAACACTACTCACGCCTAGAACCGGGAGCATTTGTGCATTGCGTGCAGAGGCTCAGCAACACGGACATGATGGAGCATGTGCTGCCGTGAGTAAGGAGACACCCATAGGCCTCATCGTGTCAGTGTTCCTGTACTCTCCCTCCGCTGTGGCTTAAAATAAAGTGCAAAGCCACCAGACATGCGGCCAGCCATTCACAGGGTATGGCATGTGCTGAGTGTACCAGCCTCATTAAACAATCTGATCCCTCGAATGCTATTCGAATGTGTAAAATTTAATTCTCAGACATTACTGCAAGTACATGCATATTGCATGCAACCTTCTTGCATCCTTAATCATTAAATGCAGATGGGCGCGTAAATGCATGCCTATTTAATAGTTGCAATGCGCGCGTGATTTACACCCAGAAATCAATTTCCAAGTACATAACCAATTTTGAGCAGTAAAAACCCCCTGCACTCCTTGGCTTAGGGGGAGGCTGGCTGACACAAGTTTATATGACACAGTTGTTGCAACACCACCAAATGTTGCACAACAGTAACATGATCCATCTTAATGCAGGTACATAACTGACATAGGCGCTACTGACACGGTCACTGGTTTAAAGGGAACGCTTGCATTTGATAACGAGAAATCGTTAGACATTTGTTGCAATACAACTGTTCCTTCTCTGACAAGCACTTTTCTGTTGCCCACATGTGTAGTTGCAGCGCTTGCTGCGTTCCTGCAAAAAAAAAAAATGTGTTTACACGAAACAGTTCGCCACTCGGAACACTGACAAAAGCGCATCTAATTGTTTCTGTCAAAAGTACGCAGCCACCCAGACGAATTCATTCTCCAGAAGAACAAGCTCTTCTTTCGACGTCCTGCAGAAACTCATTACAAATCTATGTTTTACGAGGGAAAATACATCCAAACTGGATCTAGTTGGAAAGGAGTTATTGCGCATTACATTACCTCTAAAACATCTGCGACGTAGCTCCACCGATCCAGATCTTTTTCGCGTTGCTTTCAAGAAAAAAAGGGGGAAAAAAAACTTTAAGCCTTTGCCTGTAGCGTCACTTCCTCGTTGGTAACAAGAGCGCCGCCCGCTGTAAATTGCACAGTGATGTAATTTTTCTCTTGCACCTTTAATGCACACTTTAGTGAATGCTGTAGCAAATTTAACATCAAATATAACTATATACTACTCCTCATCCTAATGTCATGTGTGCTAAAAGGCGATTATTCTAAAAGGACATTTCCTTCCTATATGAAATCACATGGCAAAGATCTGTCCAAAGTAAACACAAGCTGCGAATCATTCTTGTGAATCGTTTCTAAATCAGTCGAACCTTTTCACAGAATATTGTGGGCTGCATTTCCCAAAAGCATCGCAAGCTAAGTTGATCGTAGCTCCATTGGTTTTTTTGGAAACGCAGCCCTGGAGGTTCTCGACCTCGAGCCAACAACTTCGACTCATGTCATTTTAATAAAGCATGCAAAAACGCTTCAATCAAAAGATTGAAATTAGTTATTTAAAGTAAAATCGATTCGACTAATTTGGAACATACATGGAATTAAAGTGAATCTGCTTATCATTGTGATGTTTTTAAATTGTAATGTGCATTTAGTAATAAAAAGAACCGGTTCTTCGAAACGAACTGTTCAAAAGAACCGATTCGCGACTCTGAATTCCCATCATCGCAACACTTGAGACCAGTCCTTTAATGCTAAGGCAGCCAATCAGACGAGCTCCTGCGAGTCATGTGATTATTTCCGGAAAAAATACAGTCGCTGCAAGCAACATTTTGAGAGTTGCATTATAAATAACTGTCTTTTAAAATAAAAGCATTAAGTTGTAAAAGCAGAGAAAATGTTACATGTAAAAAGAGTTGTGTTGCGCACTAGACCAGGTAAGCCATGTTGACGAATTTGCTAGTTTGCAAATCATTAACAATATGTAGTCCAACAATCATAGATATTACTGTGCCGCATGTTTCTCCACAACTTAAGTTAATGTTTTTATCCTTAAATTTGATCAGGCAATAATGGTCATCCGGTTCCAGAGAATTTCCGTGTGGAGGATATTATGAAATCACCCGAGCTGAAAGAAGGACAAGTTTTAGTCCGCACACTCTTCCTCTCAGTTGACCCTTACATGGTGAGATTACTTGTGTTTGTTATTAAGGTTTCATAACGGAAATTCGGGAAATCCTTCATTTCATGTGGGAAATACAGTACTGTACTATACACATACTGTATGCACTGTATGCATTTAGTGGATATTTCCTTCATTAAAACTCAGCCTATAATCAATGTACTATCAGACGTTAACTTTATTCACTCATGCATGAAACAATATTAATAGCAAACTCAATGCAGCGCTGTCGCATGAACGATGATACTGGAGCTGACTACCTGTTGCCATGGAGATTAGAGGAGTGTGTGGATGGAGGTGGAGTTGGTGTAGTGGAGGCCAGCGAGAATCAGGCATTATCTGTGGGCACTACTGTCACTTCCTTCAACTGGCTTTGGCAAACCTACGATGTGATGGATGGCAGTCTTTTGCAGAAGGTGTAGTGCTCATTTTGGCTAGTTTGAATAAATAGCCTTCGTGTTTTTGGATAGGAGGTGCGTATAAATAAGTGGTGAACTCGTTCTTGCAGGTTGACCCAGAGATGGTCGATGGTCACCTGTCGTACATTCTAGGAGCGGTGGGCATGCCTGGCCTCACTTCTCTTTTGGGCGTGAGAGAGAAGGGTCATGTGACTCCAGGAAGCCACCAGACGATGGTCATCAGTGGAGCAGCTGGAGCTTGTGGGTCGATTGCTGGACAGGTAATATGTAAGTGGAAATGTGAAATTGGTCTGTTGTCTATGGAAAGATTTAGATTTTTCATTTGATGCTTTTTTTTTTTTGGACTATTTATTGCAAAAATTGAAAAAAGCAATGACACAGTTTTGCAGACATATTTTGTATAATAAAGTCATTTGGTGCTATCAACATGAAAAAAAAAGTTTGTATGATAATATTAATTAATATTTAAACATTTTTTTGTATAAAGTATAAATAATATATACAAAATATATATATATATATATATATATATATATATATATATAATAAAAATAGAAAACTTTAAATTGAAAAAAAAATTCTTAAAATAATCTGTACATAATTTTATTAATGACATTATTTAATTCTTCTATAAATCTCTTACATACATTATACACGTTTGAATTGAATCTTGCTCTGTGTTGTTTCAGATCGGCAGGTTGGATGGTTGTGAGAGAGTCGTAGGAATTTGCGGCTCCGACCAGAAATGCCGGGCCTTGGTCACAGAGCTGGGTTTTACAGCAGGGATAAACTACAAAAAAGGAGATATCAGCTCAACGCTGAGGGAGCACTGCCCCGCAGGCATTGATATATACTTTGACAACGTAGGCGGTCCCATCAGCGACACTGTTATATCACAGGTTCAGAATGTACTACTCTCAGATTTTATGTCAGTTTCTGTGGGTCATCTGTGTTAAAGTGCAATACTCTCTCTGTGCAGATGAATCCCGGTGGTCATGTGATCCTGTGTGGCCAAATATCACAGTACAATAAGGATGTGCCTTACCCACCTCCTCTTAGTGAGGATACCCAAGAAGCTTTGCGTCACAAAAACATCACAAGGTACATGAAAATAGCTACTTTGTTGCTTTTATACATTGTATGATACTACCAGCTTGTGTTCTCAGGGAGAGATTTGTTGTATTGAACTACATGGAGAAGCATGAAGAAGGTCTTGTGCAGCTTAGCCGCTGGGTAAAGACTGGCCAGATAAAGGTAAAGCCACAACAGTCATGTTTCCTCACATAAAAGACGCCATAAATCTTTTGTAAGTATTCCTCCTCTTCGTCTTGCAGGTGTTGGAAACTGTTGTAAATGGCATAGAAAATATGGGAGGTGAGAGTTTATTATTTCTCCTGTATTGATGTGTATTTTGCATACATATTGTATGAATCGCTCATGTTTATATTAATGGATGCATGCGCTATGCATATTTCAGAGGCGTTTTGCTCCATGATGACCGGAGGCAATGTCGGTAAACAAGTTGTCAAAATCTCTGACTGAGTCAAGCTTCTGCATCTGGAGGCCTTGTGGAGGTGGTGCAGTCATTATAAATCTGGGCTGGTAACCGAAAGGTTACTAAAAAGGACTCGCAAAAAGACAGTTGAGGTTTCTTCATTGGGACTGTCCCTTTAAGTGTGCTGTCATTCTGAATAAAGGCATCAGCTTAGTTGACCTAACATGTTTCAAGTGAAATTAGAAGGAATAGTTCACCCCAAAATTAATTTACTCCTGACATTTCAAACCTGTATGAGTTTTTATGTTGAACATAAAAGAAGATATTTTGAAGAATGCTGGTAATCAAACAGTTGATGGTCCCCATTGACTTCCATAGTATTTCTTTCTGTAAGTATATATACTTATATTACTATAAGTCAATGGGGACCGACAACTGTTTGGTTCTGCAAATGATCTTCTTTTGTATTTAACATAAGAAAATTACACAGGTTTGGAACGACATGAGGGGAAATTGTAACAAAATTGTTATTTTTGGGTGAACTATTCCTTTAATTTAATTTTAAATAAATATAATACTCTGTGCCTTGCTCTAAGAGTCAATTTGAAAAGAAATTTAGTGTCAGTTTTTGGTGTAGATAGATATAACAAATAGTTTAACAAGTATTTGGGAAGTCCCTTATGTTTAACAAGGCAGCATTTATTTGATAAAAAATACAGTAATACTATATTTTCATGATTTAAAATTTTAAAATGTAACTTTTTCCAGTGATGGCAGATCATATTTTTCAGCAGTCATTATGATCCTTCAGAAATCATTCTAAAATGCTAATTTGCTGCTCATTTCTTTTTTTGATTCTTTGGCAAAAATGTTTTAGGATGTGAAAGTCTTGTCTTAACATGAAAATGAAATGACAAAATATATGTCACAATATGAAACCCTTTACTTTGTTGTACATAAATACAGGCAGATAAATCAATTCCAATGCAAGATGATTCAGAGTAGCAGAAACATGACAAATATAAATCGAGGTCATTTCATGTGGGAAAACAACATTGTCAGTTTTAAAATGGAATAAAGAATCAATTTTTTCGGACGTGTTTTGATGGTTAAGCCCATTTTTAAAAGCAAAGTCTGATTAAATTCCAAGTAAATATGTAATCATTGTCCACTGAAAAAAAAACAAAACTATTTTGTGCCTTCCACAAAACAAATGTGAACAGCACTTTCTGACATGATTGGAGCTACAAAAGCCACGTGACCACAGAAACCCAGAATGCCCATAAAACAGTGCAGAACAACTGGAAGGAATATACATTACAATATCAATGTGGATGAATACATTAACAGAAAAAAAGAGAAATACAGTAATTAAAACCAAATCACATATAAGCAGATATTTCATCATCAAACATTCAAAGTCCTATTGGTTCACCACAAGTCTAGATTAACATACCGAGTAAATGTGTAATCTTCTAAAAAAGGTTTGTTCTTTCTTTCATGTGCCTTAAAACTGCAACAAAACTCTTTTAAAATAACATTCAGGGCATTGAAAAACAAACTAGAGCAGCCTATTGTTCAAGTCTTTACTTTCCTGAGAGACAACAGAGACCTTGAGTGACCTGAAAAAACAGGAATGTCAGTGAATCCACCAGAAACCCTTGTCACAGCTCTTTCTGTCACCTGTCAGGATTATGAGGGCAAAAAAGACAGACCTCAATGACAACAAGTTTCTTTTCAAACTAACTGATGGTCATTGTGTCCTTAGGTTGTTTGTGTGGTCTGCAGCTGTGAAAAATCAACTATAAAAGAGCTGCTTCACAACATTATTTCTCTAATAAACATAACAGAATTTCAAGGGATTGTGCACGTCTGATTATTTCCATGTGTTCGGTGTCTTCTTCTATATGCTACATCGGGATGTTCCCTTCAGCCGTCCAAAATGTCTGGCTTTAATCTTCAGCATGTGTTCATGTGGCCATCAAGTGTATTCACAAAAATGTTTTACATTCATGCTCATCTATATAAATATAGTGGTTTTATCCTTTGGAATATGTATATGAATATGTATAATAATTGGTGTCCAAAATAAAGCTCTTACACTAAGACAGTAGATAAAACTTAGTCGTTCAGGAAAGAGGCCACACCAAAACACAGCTCTTCGAAATACTTAGAGGGTTAGTTCATCATCCTCATGTCGTTCCAAACTCTTTCGTTCATCTTTGAATCATAAATAAAGATGTTTTTACTGGTTACTGAAAAATTTTTGTCCCTCAATTGAAAGTCCATAAGTATGGTTGACTCTTCATCTTCGTGTTTCGAAGATTAACAAAAGTCCTTACAGGTTTGGAAGTAATTGAGTAACTGATGACTTTTAACTTGTGGGTGAACTATCCCTTTAATTCTGACATATTCTTGTCAATTTTGGTAACTAAACATTGTCCAAGGCAATTTCTTGATGCTGTTTTCTTATAGCAATAAAATAAAAAAAGGTCAAACTCAGTATTTATTTAGTTAAAGTCTGCGTGAAATCAAAATTGACTATATTTCAAAAGTTCACACTTCCTCATAATGATTATAGAAGCGTGTTAGAAACGGGATTGGATAATGATTAATAGGCTGATTAGCGATCATTTGGAACCAGCTGTGCTAAGCGAAACTTGTTTACATCATCACTTATTTTATTTGTGCACATTGCCATTTTTGTGCCAAATACGTCAAAATTTGTTTGCCTTCGTAATCTTTAATCCAAATCTGAAAATGTCCCTCTTCTCTAAATGACGGGCTTTCGCTGATGATGTCAGTTTGACGGTTTGGGCATGAGCGACATCATTCATTCATGCCCCTCCAGCTGTCAGTGTTCATTTTTGAACAAACCTACTTTACTACATCCAATCAATTTCAAGTAGAAAAAACAAGCCACGCCCTCTATTTTCCACATTCAATATTCTGATTTATACTATGGGGCTGTTGAATGCTTGAATCTGATTGGCTGACGAACGTTCTGAGGTGTGCATTATTTTCAGGGAAACGCACGGCGAACGTA